>BQKN01055433.1:0-26359 GCA_022839385.1 Asparagus kiusianus | reverse complement strand
GGTTTCAGACTTGTTTTGCTTTAGCCAATTCAAGTCTTCGGATATATCGGGGCGATCTCGTGTCGTCTTACACCTTATAGGTCGGTATATATTATCACGGTATCTACGTGATGATACGTACCATCCTCTCGGTGTAGGACGCTCGAAATCGTCACTCCGGTTATCCCGCAAGTAATCTTATGACATGAATTTTCTGATTCCATCTTCATGCTCTGTTGCAGTCGATTTTCTCGGGGGTAGTCTCCCTCACCATGCCCCTACCGGTTGCAGCAGGGAAGTGTTCTTTTCAGCTTCCGCTAGGCAGATCATCGATCCCCTTCCGCAGTTTGGCCATGATCGTTCAGACGAATTCTGTCGTCTGATAAAGGAGGGAGGGCGTCACTGTTTACGCCAACTTATCACCGATGCTCCCCTCACCGCAGATGCTACTTCAACTGAGGCTTTAAAGAAGCCAGATTTCCTGTTCGGGGATCGCACCGAGGATCCTGCCGTGCTGACTCTTGCTGAGGAGCATTGGCTAACCCTTGACGAGGGAGCTCTTTTATATATTCCTTCCATTCCTCGCCAGTGTTCTTTTACTCTCTTGGAGAGACAGGCTGTGGGGCGACAGATGTCCTGGTCTCTTACCAATGCTGCTGTCCACATCCAGTGCGGATACATTTCTCATCATAAGAGTCCCGGTTCTCTGGGGTATCAATCCATTTGCGGTCTTCGCCCCGGGATCATGGGTCTCGACACCGCACCTCCAGGCGAAGTGTCGGCGGCTGCTCTTACCGTGAAGAATCGTCTAGCTCAGCTTGGAAGACAGTTACCTCCACTGGATTACCGATGCTACGGTTGGGCTTCTTCGCCGGGCAAGGGGTGGTGGACCCGCATGACCGGCTATGTTCTGGGAAGGTGGAAGAGGGATCTGAAAGATAGTGGGTTATATGCGCCCATACGAGCTACCATGTACGGGATCCCAGTCAGTTGCCGCCACTTTTTGGCACTGTTAGAGACATACATGCCTGATAGCAACACTTTCCTCACAAGCGGCGGGGAACTAGGGCTGGCTCTTCATGAGATGCACCAGGTTTCGGGCCTTCCGATGGGGAATTGCCCGTATCAGGAGTACTTTCCTTCCAACCAGCAGTTGGATTTGCTAAAGAAAGATAGCCCTGATATGTATGACACGCTTTGGGATCTCACATGTCACTACCATACCTCACTGCTCCAAACTTCTGCTCCAGCTAAGACGAAGAAGAAGATCAGCTTGAAGCAGTTCGCCGTTTATTTGTTTCAAAACCTGGAGGGTGATTTCGTTGGACCTATCCGTGAGTTGGATGTCTTGGACTTCACCACTATTAACGAGCTGATGGAGAAGAATGAAACTCATTCTTATACTATTGCCAGCGCCGAGGGAGCTTTTCCCGCCGGGACCACGTTCCGTTCTTTCCTCCGTCGTGCGCAGAAGTCTATAGAGCCTCGGTCTCTGTTGGCCGGCTACCTCGCACTCTGGTTGAAGAAGTGCGTTGTGCCGTACCAGTCTTCGGATGACTTACCAGTCGAGGTGCTCTTCCCGGCAGTCCAGTTGGCCTATGGGCGGGAGCTGTCCCTGCTTCCAGCGATGGTGGCCAGCATTCATTGCGGGCTCAGGGGCGTAGTTCGTGTTCTTACCCACGTGGGTTCTAAGCCCTCGACCGAGCTTACCTGCCCGAAGGTTGAGCTGCCTTATGCTTATTTGATGGCGTGGTTCGTTCTACACCGGCCTGACTTGATGTCGGCTCCCCACATCGTTGACACCCCTGTTCCTTTCCTACAACTGTTGGAGAGGAGTAGGTGGCTTGGGAAGAAATTTGAAGATGTGCAACAAGAACTTCAAGTTCGTCGGAACTGGGAGCTCTTCAAATGCTTTCCTCACTTTTCTGGACGTTATGGCGAGGAGTTGACTGATATGGAGAAACCCCGAACTAACCGGACTGCTCTCGACGTCGGTTGCTTCCGATGGCTGGTGAACATCCGCATCGGGTATCTTGTTCTTCGGGTGAAGAACCGCTGCCATATCGAGCCTTACCTTCCCTGTCGTTTCGCACGTCAGTTCGGCTACGACCAACTATATGTTGGGAACCCGAGCCGTGGTTTACAGGTTAAGGGAGGGCTTGTCGACGGTATACGAGCGTGGTTATGGACTATGGTTGGTTGCACCGGGGCTCAGTTTGCTCTTCCTTCGTATAAGCGCAAACCGATGATCACCTTCCTTAGCTGCAAGTGGTTCCTTTCTGCCTATGAATCCATAGGTGTGAAGAGCCTTTCGGAGTTAGAGTCTGAGCACTTGGTTCAGGCTGCTATGACGGCCGCTCGGAAGCAGGGGAAGAGGCCTGCTCAATCTCCTCCTTCAAGCAGAGTTGATGGAGAGCACCTTCCTGCGGATGGCGATGAAGCTTTTGAGGAGGAAATGGGCATAAACACCGACCAAGTAGAACTTGATGCAGGTTTGTCATGCTTCTTGACTCCCTTCTCCTCAACTTTGGTACGTGAAATAATCCTTGTTGTTTCAGGTGGATCGGCCGATGACCATGAGCCTCTCGCCTCACGTCGTGCGAAATCCAAGTTTGGTGGACAAACTTCGCACAATCGTCCCGTCGGTTCCAAGAGGGGTGGTCCTTTGAAAAGGAAGAAGATTGCCTATAGACCTCCTGTTGATCAACGCTCTTATGGAGTAGATTCCGGAGGCTTTGCCGACAGGGAGGAAGGTAACACTCCGTCATTTTTATTGTTTTAGCATGATCTTCCTTCTGGAATTCGTAACCATGCCTTATGTTCCAGAGTTCCTTGAAGAGGGTGAACTCCCATTGCCTCCTGCATCCCCTAGTCCAGAAAACATGGATTGCTTCGTGCAGCAGATGTGCGACGCCCTTCATGACGGTTCTCTAGGCATCGATTTGAACATTGATCTTGGGCCAGAGTATAGTGTCGAGCCCACCGCTTCTTACTCAGGTATACCTGCATCTGATAATATCTCTTTTGATCATGGGGAAAGAGAACTCGACTGAGGGTGAATCCTTTCGTGATGTAGGTTTTGAAGACCAGGGGAATGCATCTGCGCCGAGTTTCTGCGGTCCTGACGCTGGGCTGTTAGTCGATATGCTGGCTGAACAGGCCGCCAGAGGAACTGCGGGACCGCCCTTTACGAGCGATACACTCACAGGTACATCATCAGCCACCAGGACTGATTCTCCCTTGACTACCGACCCTCCCCGTGTTGCAGAAGATGATGGACTTGCGGGTATGCCGATGATCTTATCACCCTGATTCTCTTTATTTGCCTAAATTTCCATTTTGACTAATAAAGAGGTATAACTGTAGGACCAGGCGTTGTGCCTGATGCTGCTGCAGTTTCCGGGGCTGATAGTTTGCCTGAGAGCCATGTCTCTTTGCCACAGCCGAGAGATACGACTGACTTGCCTGCAGGGGTCGATGCACCCTTCCTGGCTAATCCTGCTGTTATCTCAGAGTCTGCCGTGCCTCCACCCGAGGGAAGTTCCGCCAGTACAGGTATACTTCGAATTTCCTCTCAGGTTTCCTCGTCGTATTTGATAATCTCTTAACTTCCCTATTGTTGTTTGTAGGAGCTCGATCATCTCTACATGAGTACGTCCGCGTTCTTTTGGCTGATACCGATCCTGAGAAAGAGATTTTTCGCGCGGACCTCAACTTCTTCACCGCCTTTTATAATGGCATGATTGAGAAACTTCTTCTCCGAGGATACTGCTTTGACCAGTTCAGACGTTCCTTTTCTCGCCACATGCTAATGATGAGGGAAGAAGGATACCCAGAGTTAGCTGATTCCTTCACTGCTGATTTTACTGCTCTGGAGTCAGAGGTTCAAGAATTGAGGGATTTGAAGGCTGGTGGAGTTTCTTCTTTCATGTCCTCTCAGATGGAGGATAGAATGACTCAATGGCGTGACTTGAGATCTTCCATTAGCAGCGAGCTCCGTTCACGCGAGCACTCTGTTGCACAGCTGATGGCTAATCTGGCGAAGAAGGACACCAGCAGAGGCGAGTTACTCAGCTCCCTAGATTCCGCTCGTGCAGAGATAGCTAGGCTGAAGGAGGCCTTGGGACGTGCCGAAGAGTCTGCTGCTATAATCACCGAGGACCTGGTTGGATTGGAGCGCTCTCGTGAGTGGACGCTCGACAAGCTGGGATCAACACAGGAGGGATTGATGAAGCTGCGAACTGAAGCCGCTGAGGTCTTGAGCAGTTCCGAGGATTCTGTCCGAGCTCGCGTGCAGGCAGAGTTCGAGCAGAGCTATATGGACAGGCTTTCCGGTTTAGAGTCTCACATTCTTAGTCGTCAGCTGCCTTCGGGTTGACGAACTTGTTGTTGTATGCTTTTGTCTTGATCTTTTATTAGAGACTCCTTATTTGCTTCTTTTTACATGATGTTTCTTGATATGCCGTGGTGTCTTCTTTAATCGGTAAAAGACTAAACCGGCTATACGTGTTAGGTATAGACTTTGGGATTATTGGCCAACCCCCAGCCCTTTACCGACTACCGTTTGTGTCGGGCTAGCATGCGATTTGTCTAGGTCCGTTCCGCATGTAACGTTGTGCTAAGAGAGCGAACCCTCCGAGGCTTTATGCTATGACTTTGAATACATAGACTTCGTCTTTCTCACGGGAAAGACTACCCGGCAACGCGTGTTAGGCGCCGACTTCATCCCTGTCTTTTCTGAAAGCAAAGCCAAGGGAAAGGTGAGACTAGAAGTGGGATCTCCACTCCGAGAATCGAAAAGATTCGGATAATCCTAACTGTCGTAAGGTTTGATTATCGAATCGAAAGTTTCGAACGACCCTAACTGTCATAAGGTTTGGTCATCGAATCGAAGGTTCAAACGACCCTAACTGTCGTAAGGTTTGGTCATTTGACTCTGAAGAGGAAGAATTTTATATTCTATCTTCAGCAGGAAAGGAAACTCGAGGTGGGATCTCCACCCCCAGGATCCGACAGGTGAAACTAGAAGTGGGATCTCCACTCCGAGAATCGACAAGGTTCGGATAACCCTAACTGTCGTAAGGTTTGGTTACCGAATCGAAAGGTTCAAACGACCCTAACTATCGTAAGGTTTGGTCATTTGAATTGAAAGTGGACCTCTCGTTCATTGGAGGAATCGAGAGAGGAATTTGGCTTTGGTCCTAACTGTAGTAAGGTTTGACCAAGTGGGGAGTGTGAGAATGATCGTAACCGAAAGGTTTGATCGATTGATTTGTGGACCTCTCGTTCTTTGGGCGAATCGAGAGGGGAATTTGGCTTTGGTCCTAACTGTAGTAAGGTTTGACCAAACTGGAATGGTGTGGTGGAGACTATGAGTAGTCAGAAACCACTGAAAGTTCTGCGAGGGGAGAATCAACGATTAGATCTCATCTCAGCAAAAGAGTGTTTGTGAGAGTTAAATTCTGACAAACAAGAATATTCGGAATTCGAATATTGATTTCTTGCTCATCAGCGACCGGGTTATCCCTAAGAATACCCCGATGTGGTATTCTTCCGGGAACTTCCCGGTACCTCAATTCTTCTGAGGATACTAAGGATAGTATCTCTTCAGAAATTTGCCATTTATTGGCATCATGAGCCGGTCACCATCTTTGGTGACTAGGCGATAGGCGCCGTTCGAGTAAACTGTTTCTACTACGAACGGTCCTTCCCATTTGGGTTCGAATTTGCCTTTCTTCTTGGAATTAAGGATCATAGGGCGTTTCTCGGTTAAGACCAAGTCCCCTTCCTTAAAACTCCTTTGTCGAACTTTTTTGTCGAAGGCTCGAGAAATCCTGGCTTGGTAAAACTCAATATGCTGCTGAGCTTCCAGGCGCTTTTCATCGAGCATCTCGAGTTCTTCGAGGCGTTTCTGATGTTGTTCTTCGGTCGTCATCTGGGTTGCAAGAGCGATCCGAAGAGATGGAATTTGGATTTCCAAAGGGAGAACGGCTTCGCATCCGTACACCAATGAGTACGGGGTTGCGCCAGTCGGTGTACGTACCGTGGTACGATAGGCCCATAGAGCCGCGCCGAGCTTATCATCCCAATCTCGCTTGTTATTCTTCACGAGCTTTGACAAGAGCTTTATGATAGTCTTGTTGAAGGCTTCAGCTAACCCGTTTGCTGTGGGGTTATAGGCTGTTGACGAGATGTCCTGAATTTTGAACTTTTCGCAGAACCTTATGAAGGCGTTGCTGATAAATTAAGGACCGTTGTCGTGTATGATTCGTCTTGGAACACCATGCCTGTAGATGATATGGTGCTTGATGAATGCAATGACGTTGCTCGTCTTGACTTCTCTGAGTGGAACTGCCTCAGCCCATTTGGAGAAGTAATCGGTGATGGCCAGGATGAACCGATCGCCTTTAACCGAAGGGGGATTTATAGGACCAACAATGTCCATTCCCCAGGTCTCGAACGGCCACGACGTAACCGAAGGATGTAGATGTTTCGGAGGCTGGTGCATGTAATTCGCGTGTACCTGACACGCGTGACACTTCCGGGCGTATACAATTGCCTCATGCATCATGGAGGGCCAAAAGTATCCCATTCTCCTGATACGATCATAGAGCTTAGGACCAGGTTGGTGCGCGCCGCACTCTCCTTCATGTGCCTCTTTAAGCACTTCTTCAGCTTCTTTGGTTGATAGGCAACGTGCCAGCACTCCATCATATCCCCTGCGGTATAGCGTCCGATTCTCCGTATTATAGTAGAATCTCGGAGCTCTTCGTCTGATCGATTCTCTCTCCTTCACATCTTCTGGCAAGATTCCATGTAGGACGTAGTCGATGATGGGGAAGCGCCAATCCCGGGGCTCAAACTCAGCCTGAGTTGTGTGCGCCTCCTGAACCTCTTCTTCCCTGCCATTTTCATCGTGAAGTGGCACTAAGAGTTGGTGAGTTCCTACCGTGACAAATTGTTCTGTCCCGGGTGGCTGTGCCAGGGATACAGCTAAAGCTGCTAACGCATCTGCGTAGGTGTTCTGCAACCGCGGAACGTGCTCGATGAAGAATCCTTCAAACGACTCCGCTAACTCCACCGCCATTTTGTGGTATGGTAGCAAATCCTGACTTCGGACTTCATATTCCCCTTGGACCTGTTTGACTATCAGTTGAGAATCACCGAAAGCTTCGAGATACTCAACCCCCAGCTCTTTGGCGAAGTTGAGTCCTATAATCAGTGCGTTGTATTCTGCCACATTATTCGAGCACGGCTCAGTTAACGAGTAGGCTCGAGGCATCACATGTTTTCCCGGGGAAACTAAGACCACTCCAACTCCGGAGGAGACTTTAGAACATCCAGGAGTACCTGCGGCATTAGCTGCTCGTGAAGCACCATCGAAGTACAAACGCCACACTTGTTGGTGTGAAGTTGCGTTGACTTCGTGGGTTTCATCAGGTAAATCGTCGTATATCTCGGCGGCGTCCGTAGTTGGATTAGCTGCCAAGAGATCACAGATGGCCTGTCCTTTTACTGACTTCTGTTGTTTGAAGTGCAGATCGTATTGGGACAAGAGTAAAGCCCACTTTGCTAATCGCCAGCTCATGGAAGCCGGTTGAGTCATGAACACTCGAACCGGGTTAACTTTGGAGATGACATAGATGGTTTGTCCCACCAAATAATGTCGCATCTTCTGTATGGCGAATACCAAGGCGGGGCACTCTCTCTCAATCATGGGATATCGAGATTCTGCGCCTACCATGGTTCGGCTTAAGTAGTATACCGCCTGCTCGTGACCGTTATCGTCATCTTGTGCAAGCAATGCACTTAATGAGTGGCTCGTCGCTTTGACATAAATCAATAACGGTTTGCCCGATTTCGGTGCAATGAGTACGGGAGGTTTCGAGAGATATTCTTTGATACTCTCGAACGCTTTTTGACAAGCATCGTCCCATACGAATGACACGCCCTTCTTTGTGAGCCTGGAGAACGGTTGGCATTTCCCCGAAAGGTTTGAGATAAACCGATGGATATAAGCCAATCGCCCTTGCAGTCCTCTGAGCTCTTTGAGATTTCTTGGCGGTTGCAATTCATTAATCGCCTTTACTTTATCCGGGTCGATGTGAATACCTTTGGTGGTGACGACGAACCCGAGGAATTTACCACTAGTCATTCCGAGGAAAGACTTGGTAGGGTTCATCTTCAACTGATGGGCCCGCATCAAGTCAAACATGGTCTTCAAGTCTTTGATGTGATCTTTCTTATCACGACTTTTCACGACCAGATCGTCCACGTAGCATTCGACAGTCTTTCGGAGATGTTCCTGAAAGATTTTCGACATGGCTCGCTGATACGTAGCACCTGCATTCTTCAAACCGAAGGGCATGACTGTGTAGCAGAATACGCCAAGAGGTGTTCGGAACGCGGTGTGCTTTTCATCATCTGGATGCATCTTTATCTGGTTGTAACCAGAGAAACCATCCATAAAGGACATCCTTTCAAACCCACACGTGTTGTCGATGATGACATCCGTGATGGGGAGAGGAAAGTCATCTTTTGGGCAAGCAGCATTGAGGTCCCTGAAGTCAATGCATATCCGGATCTTCCCGTTCTTCTTCAGGACCGGAACAATGTTGGCAAGCCATTCGGGATGTTGTTCCTCTCGGATGAATCCCGAATCGACGAGCTTTTTGACTTCAACTTCGATTGCCTCCATCATTTGCGGACGAAACCGTCGTTGTTGTTGCTTGACTGGTTTGACATCCGGTTTAATGTTGAGACGATGCACCGCTTTATTTGGATCGAGACCTGGCATGTCTTCATAATTCCAGGCGAACACGTCGATGTACTCCCGGATAAGAGAAATCAACTCTTCCTTCTCTTCAGGTAAGAGGCTATCGCTGATGAATATTGGCTTTGGATTCTCCTCGGTGCCCATATTCACCTGAACGACTTGGTCTTCGGTAGGAGGCTCTCTCTGCTCGAACCGGTCGCCATACTGCATGCTTAAGTGATGAACCCACGGGTCTTCCCATATCGGCATCTCATCATCTTCTTCTATTGTCGCTGGATCAACCGTGACCATATTCGACATTAGCTTCTTAAACACTTCACCAAGACTAGCGTCGGAATCCCAACCCGAAGAGTCGGAGGAATATCTCTTCCTAGTCTTGTTAGCAATTTGGTCGATGATTTGCCAGCCACACTCATCATCTGATGAGACATAGCCTAGACCTCTTTTGTGGCGATAATAATCATCGGGTTTTCCCTTCGGTACGTAAGCCATCCGGGGTGGAACCCGTGGACCTCGACCAAAGAAAAGACCCTCTCCGATCTTGAAGTCATATCCGTGCCTTTCCATCATGTTACGCGCTTTCGCATCGTATTTGGATAGATGACGGGCTGGTTTATCGTCGTCGTCTTCCTCTTCCAAGAAATGGTTGGGTATCATAGATGCTCTTCCTTTGCCGTAGACGACCTCCTTTCCACCCCCAATCCCTGCGGGGATGATGAGCGTTGTTCCGCAAGGGTCGTGTACCTGCTTCTTCGTCAAACAAAATGATTGAAGAGGCATATACAAATCAGGGTTAGCATAGAGTTCGTTAGTGATATCATCAAGACCCGTCGAGTACTCTAAATCATCGTTTATTGATAGTTCTTCGGCAAGTTGCCAATTACAACTACCTTCCGATGATTCATCATCGTCAAGATTGATTACAATGGGTACAATGTCGTTTAAAACAAAACCGCCATCATAATCAAGCCCTGGTTCGGTATCAGCTTCATCACCGTTGTCCGTTCCTTGGGCCGATGGTTCAGTATCGGATTCAGCACCGTATAAAAGGGAATCGGTGAAGTAATTCTCCAATCCCTTGAACGGTTGCTTATCCGCGACCACCGTCTTGACCTCATTATCTGTGCCCACATATTTGAAGCACTGATGTAGAGTTGACGGGACTATAAGGTTACCGTGGATCCAAGGCCGACCCAACAGTAAATTATAGGATGTTTCCGCGTCAATCACATAGCATGTGACCTCCGACTTCAAATCCCCGATCTGGCACTTAACTCGGATCTTCCCTAAGGGCCTAGACCCGCTGGTGTTGAATCCGTAGATCGTCGTTCCAGTGGACGCTAATTTGCTAGTCGGGATTCCGAGATGATGCATCAATCGGAATGGCATGATGCTCACAGCGGAACCCGGATCGACTTGGATCCGGTTGACAACGCTGGAGCCGATATGCCCGGTGAAGTACAAGGGCCTGTCATGATTTGAGTTCTTTGTCTGCATATCTTCTTTGGTGAAAGAGATGCAGGGGAAGTGATGTGCCGCCAGGTTGCAATGCTGAGCTGACGACTCCGGTTCTTCGGAAGATGGTTTGATCCGAGTCAAGAAGGCTTCGGAATCACTCAAGGCTTCTTGTAGTGCCTTTCGTGTATCCTTCGACAACCGCAGCAACTCGTATAGAGTTATCCTGGCCGGGATGTTGGCCAATTGCGCCATAATGTCGAAATGAGGTGGAGAGCTCGTATTCCCCGGTTTGTCTCGCCCAATCGGGTGATTGAATCGAGATTGCCTCGGGTTCTGAGCTTCTTGTCGTACGGGCTCTTTTCCTTTATCCTTCTGCGGGATTTTCTCCGTCGTCACCGCAGGTGTTGGGGGAATTGCTGAAATTCCCAACTCTGCCAGCGTCTTGGAAGGTGGGGTTTTGGTACCCAATTGCTCAGTAGCCTCCGGATACTTGAAGTGATACTCATTCCCGCTTCGGGTTGCAAAAGCTTCTTGCTCGTCCTCAGAAAATGGGAAGGTTGGAATTTTGTCATCATCCGCCCCCGGTATAGCAGAGGCCCCATAACAGGATTTGCCCTTCCTCTTTGATTTCTTCTTGTTCTTTGTGGAAGAGGTCCCGGCCCACTGTTCATCTGCGATCAAGTTCGGATGAACCCACAAGATTTCGCCATTTGGGGCTGTGTGTGGCACAAGCCCTTTCTGGCGCTGCTGGTGTGGATCATCGTTCACTGTCTTCACCGCTGCTTTGATCACTGACTCGTGTTGGAACCAACTCGAGGGAACAGATCCAAAGCTAATGGATACGGTGTTCGCACCCACCTTCTTCTCTTTGGGCTGTTTCATAGTGATGACCCCAACATCGATCAGGGCCTGAATCTTGTCCTTGAGAGCGTAGCACACCTTGGTAGGATGGTGCACTGCTCGGTGGAATGCGCAGTATTTCGGATCGTTGACCCTCTTGGCATCTTCCTGATCCTGAATTGGCGGCAGCTTGATTTTGTTGTTTTCGACCAAGTACTTGAAGATACCGGGGATTTCATCCTCCTTGAACGAGTAAACCTTTGGGAACCTCGGCTCCGCAACCTTTTGCTTCTGGGGCTGCTGTTGCCACCTGGGTTGTTGAGGCGCCCTCTGTTGTTGCTGCTGTGGCTGCTGCGGCTGTTGCGGTTGTGCTTGCACTTCAAAGACTTGATTTGCGACCACCGCATTCGCATGCGCCTTCCCTTTACCCTTGGGGGTAAAATTTGGTTGCGGAGTATTGTTGGGAATTTGCCCTCTCTCCGCTTTCTTCCTCTTGAGGAATCGTTCGGCTCGCTCTCCCCGCATTTTCAAGTCCTTCCAGGTTTTGGACGGCGCCATTCCCATGGCTTCGAGGATGTCGAGCGTCAAATTGTTGTGACAAGTCTCGAGGATGAAATCCTCGCTGACCGGATCCCTACAATTCATAGCTTTGTTCCGGAATCTTTTCACGAAGTTGTCAACCGTCTCGCCGTTCTTTTGTTTTTCATCGAACAGCGTGCCGATTGAAACTTCGGTATCGTCATCAAAGAAGTTTGTTAGGAACATGTCCTCCATGTCATCCCAGCCATTGATACTTCCAGGCTTGAGACGGCGATACCAATCGAAGGCAGCTCCGCAAAGAGTGCCGACGAATGACCGCACCATGAGGGGCTCATTTCCGGAAATGATTCCTAAATGAGACTTGAAGTAGATTAAATGCTGGGTAGGGGAACCCTTCCCATCAAACGGCGTAAAGTTAATTAAATTAAACTTTGCCGGATATGGGATCAATTCCCACTCCCTTGGATATGGGCAGGGTATACCGGATCTTTTTACCTCCTGAGCATTCATCAATGCATTGATCTTGCTCTCCAGGTCTTTCATCTTCCTGTCCTCACTCGTCTCGGTCTTCGAGTGGCTTCTGGGAGAGGTGACATGGTCCTCTTTTGCATTATCTTCTGCGGGACCACCCCTAGTGTTGGTATTGACGGGAGGAATATTGACATTATCCGCTTCCCGCTCATGCTCCTCTGGATTGCGTTGACTCGGTTCTCCTTGGTGAACCGTCATCGCCGAGATCTGTTGGTCGTGCATCTCCCTCATTCGCTGCATGGCCATCTCCATTTCAAATTTGAAGCTCTCCTTTTGCTTGGCCAGGGCTTCTTCAAGTATCTTCGACACTTGTTCGGCGCTGATCATGAGCGATTCATAAGGTCGACCTGCACTTGAAGTTGTGTCATCGGATGCGACGGCAGAGCAGGTATCAGAATCAGCATCTGATTCTTCTTCTTCTAGGGAAAGTCCCTTGTGTACTCTTGGGTAATTGTTTCGTTTGATGGTTCCCGACCGCAACCATGTCATGCATCGGGATGCCTCGGCAAGCTGATCCAAGTTGAGACGTGGTGTTGATCCCCCTCTGCCGGTCATGTTGACTGACACTTTCGAGTATTCATCCTCTCGGCGGAGCGGTTTCTTCTTGTGGAAACGCTTCGGCTTGGAGAGTCTCTCGAACACCGAGATTCTTGTTGGGGTTTGAGCACAGCAACACTCGGACAGCACTGCCTTGATAATGTTGGCACACGGGCAGTGGGACTCCATATCCTGCATGTACCTCTTTCGAGATTTTTTCACACCCCCAGCCCTGTGGTACAGCTCATCAGCTTGATAGCTGGAGCAACCTACGGAGTGCTGGTGGATGTCCCTCGGTATAACACGCTCATCCTCAGACGAGTGTGTTTCCCTTTGGGAATGCAAAAATTGGTTAGATTTTTCAAGAGTGGCCCGTTCAATTTTACGCTTTTGAGAGCGTGGAAATCGAACGGGCTCTTTTAGTTCGACTCGCAACTCAGTGCGGTCGGAAATAGGGGCTTTCCCTTTGTCAATATTCTTGGGGGGATTGATTCCACCCCCAGTCTGGACTTTAGTTTGGGGACCTTTCAACGGTCCCAGCCGTTCTTTGACGGGTATTCTTCCTCGGTTCTCCGGTAAGGGACCGAGGCGACTCGTCAAAGGAACCTGGGATCTTGAATGATCCCCTTTTTTACCTGGCCCTGTTGAGGGTGCCGGTACAGGAGGAGTAGGCTCTGATTTGGTTGAACTCTGGGCGATAATCTTGCCCTTCTTGGTTTGAGATGTTGGTGTTGCTTTGGGAACCCACACCAATCTGCTTGTAGACGGCGTTTTGACCACCGTTTCTCGCTGCATCTCCTCTGCCTTCTTTAGGAGGAGCCGGGCTTGTGCAAGTAGAGCACGGCGCTTCTTGATTCGCTCCTCGAGCGTGGAGCGGTTCCTCTTGACGCGGATCCACTCACTCGCTCCTGATTGGGAGGGGAGGTTGATTGCTTGCCGTTGCTCTTGTCGCTACCTCGACTTCAAGTCCTCTGCATAGCGCACTCCATCTTTGGACTCCTTAGCCCTGGCGAGCTGTTGAGCGAGGCGTTGGCGGCGTCTTTGGATCGCTCTCTTTGATGGAGCTGGAGCAGCATCACCTATCGCCTTTGTGGCGGTTGGATCTACGTTCTTGACCACACTGATCGACGCAAGGCCGTTGTGTGGTGCAAGTGTAGCAGTAGCGACGGCGGGGTCTTGAAATGAGGAGTTGGAGATCCCGCGAGCCCCTTTTGGAGATGGGTTCCTCCTACGCCGGTGTGGAGAGGCAGATCTGGAGGAGGAGGAGGAGAGGTACTCTTCATACTTCTGCTGGTCGAACTCGTACTCGACCTCTTCATTCACCCGGATCTTGAAGGCCGGTTGCGTCACTCCGATCTCGGCAGCGAGGTCGGCGGCTCCCACTGTGGTCGCCAGCTTGTTTCCGGTAAAAGTTGCTGTTTTCATTGATGTTCTCTTTTTCGAGATCTGTTACAACTTTGATCGTTACAACAGAATAAAAAATGAAAACAAAGGGATTACAACTTAAACGAAAATAAACACGAGAGCCCGGTTTGGTACGGTCTCGCTTGCGTGGGTTGTTGGCCTGTGACGGGGACGTCGATGTCCATGGACCGCCGACTCTTCAAGATCCTTCCGGGAAAATCCGGCAGAGCTTCGTCTATACGCGTGGGATATAGAAGCAGAACCTCGTCGATCCGCGCAAGATCTAGAGGTTATAAGCGTATATCTCGGCTAAAACGAGATAATAGCTCTTCTTAGTGTCACCGCTAAGGGGCAACACTAAGGAAAAGGGGTGAATGACGGTGTAGACTCCTCGATCCGGCAGGGCTTCGCCGCTTCCAAACTCCGGAATTTCAGATCTCGAGGATAATCCCAAGACCGGAAATTCTTCTCCCAATTCTAAATCAGAGCAAAATCAAGAGCCCTTGTAAATGGAGGGCTAAGGGGGCTATTTATAGCCATAAGAGAGCACCTAGGGGTCATATGGACACCCTAAGGGGAGAGACACCCCCCTAGGGGTGTCCTGGCCAAGGCCGGGACACCCCCCATGGGGTGTCTCGGCCAAGGCCGGGACACCCCCTGTGGGGTGTCTCGAGCCAGCCGAGACTTGTTTGGGTGTTCCCGGTTCAGCCCCGGGGTCGTGCCGTTGTCCCGCTGTTGACTCGCCGTTGACTTTTCGTCCAAACTCGGATTTGAGTGGTTTCGGATGCGTTGGAATCGTGGCGGCGAGCTCTGTAGGCCCCGATGGTTGGATTATCTGTGGGGTGATCGGGGCATAGCGGGCGTTGGTCCGATTGCGGTGATCGCGGGGTTTTCGGTCAACCCGTATCCTCGTGACTCTGACATTCTGTCGGCTCACGTAATCCGTCGGTTTGCTTCAGTCGCTCACCGGCATCATTTGAGCTCTTGTGAACCGGGTAGTGACGTTCGATCGTCGCTCGTTGACACCGAGCTATGTGCGGGGACCCATTGGCAATTTTCGATGCCTACACACCTAAAGGGATGGACAACCAATGATGGAAGGTCTAGAGGCTGAGCTATGATTGGGAGTCTAGTCATAAAAGCATACGAAATGAAAGAACATAAAGCCCCCGAATCGAAAAGAATACGGGCAAGGAAAAAGGATTTACGAGGGACGTACCCTCCACAACTGATCTGCTTGCTCCATTATCATGCGAAACTACTGCATATACTCTGCCGGTGCATGAAGACTGATCTGCCACTGGTGCTGGAGAATATGGAACAATCTGTTCCTGGGGAACCCCCTGAATTACTAGAACTTGCTTCTCAGTCTTATGCTGCTGATTCGGACCATTTCCCTTCTGATCTTTTATTGGTGTACTGCTACACTCAAATGCCTGGTGCCCGGCCTTGCGGCAGTTATAGCAAACTCCTCGGTACTTACGCTGCTTACGAGCTCTCTGATTCTGTTGGGATCCCTTCTCATGAGGGCCCTGCTGTTGCTGAGGTCCAAACCAATGCCTCTTGTTCTTACCCTTATCTCTGGAGTGCCCTTCCTTGTTCTTCTGGAAATTAGCCGTCTCATTTTCTTGAGAAATGACGGTTTCGGCTACTAATGGTGGTGGTGCAACATGATTTGCCACAAGCTCCTCGATTGCTGCTATCCTAGCGACTAAAGGAGCCATAAGATCAATCAGGTACTGGGGAGCCTGCTGCGGCTCAGGTAAAGTTTGCTGTGGCTCGGCCTGGCTAGCTCTCCTGATACGAGGTCTACGACGTCCTGCTATCTCTCTCCCTCTGGGTGATGGTAAGAAGAATAAAAGTTCATGAGTCAAAATAGGCCTTTATAAATAGCGTATCACAATACAATTTTCACACATATACATATAGTATTCACACAAATACTTTAATCTTATACGAAAGTAGTTGTCAAAAAAAAAATTTCTCAAATTTTTGAGATATACGCATATATCGTCCTCACTCATACTAGGAATTCCTTACGGACTCTATACATGAATCCTAGGAAACTCTATCCTAGCTCCACGACTCGACACAGGATGATCCTAAGGATACTGGAACCTAGCTCTGATACCAACTGTGATGCCCCTGGGTTCACACAAGGCTGCAGTCCGAGGTGAAACCAAGAATGTCAAACCTGCCATGCACCACACCGTGCAATAACATGTTTCACCATCACAATTACTATCTCTCTAGAGGAATCAACAATAGGTGTAGGTACAAAGCAAGTAAAAGGTTTTACAACGAGTACTTGATGAAATAATAGAACATAGAATTAACACATCTCCTCAACCAAGTAAACTGAAATACATAGTCAAAGTCTGAACTGAATAACAAAAATCTGGAGATCTCAACATGTCTCAAAGTACATAATATCTGATACAGGAAATAAGGCACACAGCCTTTACAACTCTAGAACATAAACCTCTTAAGTCTAAATATGTCTCAAGTGGAGTACAAAATAAAATGTAACTAAAAAGACAGCTGAAGTTAAAGTGCATCGCCATCAACCTGCGACTCTCCGGGCTTCTGACTCGTTACCTGAAAGGGGAGGGACAGCGAGCGTCAAAGCGCTAGCGAGCAACATCACAACCAACCCCCAGGAAAAGGGCTCGTTGTATACAGAAAATACAGTTATTACATAATAGTGTAAAATCATCATTTCTAATAGCAAATGGGTTTTGGTACTTAGGAAATTACAACACGAGCATAGGTACGTCGAGCGAAATAATCCAAACAAGAAAACCCTCATGTATATACCTTGTATCTCAAATTGTAAATCCCTAAATACTAAACCCGAGATCTAATACAAGAAACAATAAAGGAAACGAATACAAACCCATCTCTACCGATAAGTGAAAACATGACAAGGCTACCGCAAATGTCACGTCAAACTCACATGAGTGTTATGTCCGAAAACGATTACGCATCTAAAACATAGACTGCATGAAGTGAACGTCCAACTCATGGACTGCAAGTACGAGTATCCAACACATGGACTGAGTATAACCGATGTCCAACGCATGGACTAAATCTAACCAATGTCCAAAGCATGGACATAATATAATCAATGTCCAACACGGGGACTTTAGTCGCTTATAGTCCAGCACAAGGACTTATCGCTTATAGTCCAACACGAGGACTTTATCGCTTATAGTCCAACACGAGGACTTTAGTCGCTTATAGTCCAACACTAGGACTTTATCGCTTATAGTCCAACACGAGGACTCTATCGCTTATAGTCCAACACGAGGACTGTACATGAACCATGAAGTACCACTAGTAATGGAGTGTTCATTCTACTCTTATACATGCCTTGCTGTGCAAATCTAAACTTTGTATCAGGAAAAGTCATCTTACATAAATAACATATGAATTTAGTCTATATGTTTGCACATAGTAGGTGATTAAACAGAAAGAACGAAGAAAACAGGAAAATCTCGGATGAGTCGACTCATGCACTCTTATGAGTCGACTCATGCCTCATGGGTCGACTCGTATACTGACGAGTCGACTCAGCAGAAGATAAAAGACAACAGGAAACGACTTTGTGAGTCGACTCATGATTAGTCATGAGTCGACTCGACATGATGAGTCGACTCATGATGAGTCGTGAGTCGACTCACGAGCTGAAATCTGCATTTTTCGAACTGAACTTGTTCTACCCGTTCCACTTCTTGATTTTTACCGATATACATATATCTAGCCTTCAATTTTAGGCTATTACACAGAGAGAAAACATGTATAGCATGAGAATCGATCACTTATATGTTAAACCTAACATTTGACCTTAAACATGAAGGAAAATACACTAAACCAATATAAAAACTTGTGCTTTTATTCTTTAAATAAAATTCCAGATCTGGGTTTTCAACAAAACTTGTTGGTGGAGGTTTTAAAAATCTGAAACACGTGATATTGAACTTTTCACTAGTAAGAACATCATTTTATATTCGAAAATACATCTTAGGCTCAACAAAATTCGTGAAAAACATTTATGAAAACATAAAAGCAAGGGAGAGGAGTTTGGCGAGATGTTACTCGCCTTAGATGTGATGGAAGGCTGCCCCCTTTGCTGAAATCCAAAAGAATTGCTGAAATCCCCCTTGAAACGCCCCCAAGATCACCAAGAACACCTAGGGTTTGAGAGAGGGGAAGAGGGGCTAGGGTTTCTTGGGAGGTCTGATGAGAAATGAGTGTTTTCGGGTGGGAAACAATATATAAGAGCCAAAGAAACCCGACCCGAAACCCACAAACCCGAACTGAAACAGGCCAGAAAAACCCGATGAGTCGACTCATGACTTATGATGGGTCGACTCATGGTCATGGGTCGACTCAAAATTTTTATGAGTCGACTCATCAGAAGGAAATGGGAACAAGACTCGATTTTATGAGTCGACTTATAACAGGCGCAAGTCGACTCAACCTGATCAGTCGACTCATGACATGTTATGAGTCGACTCATGAACAAAAATCTGCATACTTCGATTTCTTTTGCACACGATTTGCAAACTTGCAACTCATCCTCATACCTGAGGCATATACACATCCTCATAGGCTCAATTATCATTTTCCATGCATGACCATGCAACAAAGATATTTATAATAGATATTAAATATTATGTTTCACTAATATTTACATATATGAATCATCAAAATCAACGGGGTCTTACAACTACCCTGATAAACCTCTCACAAGGGCAGTGAGAGTCCGTTTCTTAGGCATTTCTCACAAGGGCAGTGATAGTACAACTCGTCGATGTTGTGGCCAGAGCAACCTATTGGATGTTCATTTGTTCTTTCAGGTATAACGCTGTCATCTGTCGAACGCATCTTCTTCTGATTAGGTGACGCCTTATTTGCATTCATAGGAGTCACTTGTTCAGAAACACACCTTCATGAAGGTGAAACCCTAACGGGCTCCTGGTTTTTCACATGTACCCCCAAACGGGTGGTTACAAGAATCAAATTGTTGGAAGGTTCCTTACGACCCTCAGTCTAGATTGTTGCTTAGGAATCATTCAACGGACTGAAGCGTTCTCTAACAGGAGCTTTACCCCGACCTTCAGGTAGAGGACCAAGGCGACCCTTCAGTAGAATTCTGAACTTGGAGAGATCCATGCTACCATAGGGCTTCACCGAAGGTGCGGGAGCAGAAGAAATGGGATCTGAAATTAACAAAGGCTGGGGAGCAGCCTTAGAGCTAGAACTGAGTGAGAGACTTGACTCGTGTCTCTTGTCTGGTAGAGGCTCCTTAACTGTCTTTGGTGTAGTTCTAGGCGCTATCTTGGGCTTTGGCACCCAAACATGTTTAGACCTTGGTGATTCCTTGACCACCTCTTTTTTACAGTTCTTGTGCCTTTCGTACAAGGATCTAGGTATGTGCAAGAAGTACGCGGAACTTCTGGATGTGCTCCTTAAGAGCAGAACGGGTTCGTTTAACGTGAACCCATTTGTTAGTTAGCGGTTGGGAGGAGGACCCCGACGCTTGCTGTGGTGAAGACTTAGCCACTTGACGTCTTCTGAACTCTAGATCCGCTTGGTAGCGGAGTTTGTCCACCTGTTCCAAAGCCTTGGTAAATTTTCGGGCAAGATGTTAGCGGCGCCTTTAACGAGCCTTTTTCGTCAGCACCGGTGCACCTTCGACAGGCAATTTCATGACCTTTGAGGAGTTGTCATGAGCGTCAGATCCGGCTTCCTTGCAGGCCGGAGAGGAGTCTTTCACAGCATTCAGGCGAAGATTATCACCCTAAATTTTTAGATCTGAAGGCTGATTAACCTTCTTCATGGAAGTGGTCTTCCTACACTTGCAGTGAGAGGAAGATCTGGAGGAAGAAGATACGCACTCCTCGAACTTCTACTTGTCAAATGTGTATTCGACCTCTTCAACTATGGGGATCTTGATTAGAGGTTGCGGCACGACAGCATTGGTAGCGAGGCTGTAGGCTCCGACTGTGGTCGCCAACGTGTTCACGTCAAAAGTTAGTTTGTTCATTGTAGGACTCATTACAACTTCAGTTGTTATAATAAGTTAAAAAAAGAAAGACTTTTTATAAGTCTCCCTACACAATAAAAATAAAAAGATTATTGTAGGACTCATTACAACTTCAGTCGTTACAACTACGGGGATACAGATCTCTTGAACTCTTCCTCCCTTTATGCTATAGAACTCACCAAGATCCCTTTTTCCTCTCTTAAATTCGTGCTCTTTACTCTTAACTTCAACAGGGCTTCGCCAAGGCTCAAGAATTCTGAATCCATGCAAATGGAGCCTGTCACGCCCTGCTTCCCAAAATATTGGGGAATCGAAATATGAACAAGCCCATAACGTATTATTTTATGGATAATAAATAAAAATAAATATTTCACCTCAACCTAATATGTTAAGCGTCAAGAAATAAATGCGAAGTCACGGGTCTCGATCACAGTTAGTAAGAATATAATAGGTAACTTAGAACAAAATGATCCATATCATAAAAGAAATATCATCCAAAACATAATATTTGGGTCATACATGCCCTTATTAAAAAACTATCCAACTGAATACTGGAGAGATATAAAAATACACTGATAATAAGGAACTGAAAGTGCTACAAAAACAAACTTGCTGAACATGTCCTCCCTCTAAGTCTGACGTACACCAGAGAAAACATGTGTACGTCACTGTGTATGACACACGACAAGACCCCACAAAATAAAGAAAATAACGAACGAAAACCAAATGCGAAAAATGATATAACAATAGAAATAACAAAGAAATGCGCAACTAGAAATCCATCAAGATCAACATGCAAATTCACTACTAAAACATGATAAACATAAAGCTAACTGTACACGGTAACCGGGTCGAATACTAACCATCCTAAACTCACTATTCCACCTCTCAAATAGGTCCAAGTTCATATTACCGGAAGTCTGACTGTTCACAATCCCCTACGTGCATCCAATCGTGCGAAACAGGCGGTTAGATAACAACACGTAATCCGATCTCAGGCTGGTCCAGACTCAGGCAAAGCTCAGGTGATGAAGCAGTTTACAGACCTAAGTGGTGAAACAGGTTACTTGGTCCAACAAACCAACCCCAGGACGAAACAGATCACTGGTGCGAGCCTGGAAGATAAGTCAACAATCACATTCAATCATGCGAACCAAGACTTTCCCATCCAAACTCTTCTCGTTCTTTCTAAGTCAACAATAAAATCCCTATTAAAACTCTGGTTCACTATCTAATTTTAATCAACACACCCACACATGTCACTAGGTCTGTTCATGACACACGAGGCCACTAAGTCATGAACTACTATTATTCTCAAACACAACAAGGAGATAATAATAAAACTAATTCTATGCAACAACATCATAGCATACTGAATATATTAAAATAAAGATCGTAAAATATGAATAGTAACTACGAACAATATGGAAAGTATGAACAGTGACTTGTGAACAACATAATCATGCGTGAAAACCAATTTCATCTAATAAATCCTTTTACAATTATTTCTCATTGTATTAATTCAAAACTAGTCTTTAAAAAATCATTAATTTATTTATTTAAAATAACCTTTTTATAACATAAACTCTTTTAAATTATTATTCTAAAATAATCCCTTTTTCACAAAGTAAATTCTTTTCTCATACAATGATTCTAAAATAATCTTTAAATATTTTATTTAATATTACTTTTTAAAAAATCAACTTCTTTTCTTATAATAATAACTTTAAAATAAATCTAAAAAATATTCCTTTTATTAAAAGCATCTCGTAATTAATATTGTTCATCAACAAACTCACGCAGGTATTAACATAACATAGTCTAATCCATGCAATCAATTACTAACGGATATAAATAATCAAATCAAGGGAAGCAGGATCTTACCTACGAGGCTAAGGGCCTGATGATGAGCGGCCGGGCTGATGCGGATGCGGTACGACAGATCTAAACGGTGAAGGGCAACGGATCCGATGATGGCACAGGTCATCGAAGGTCTGATTGATGACGGAACTGAGCCGAGGGCGGCTGGACAGTGAGTTAGGGGGTGGTGCTGTCAAGCGGGGTTAGAGCTCGGGAGGAGGAGGCTTGGCGAGCTCGGCGTTAGGTGGTGATCGGGGGTGATCTCGGAGCGTGGCGACGAGAGCTTGGGTTTAGCGGCGTTGGAGGACGGCGACAAGACCTCAGAGATGGTGTGGGTGGGTGCGGTAGAAGGAGGGAGCTCGTGGTCATCGGAGGGAAGCTCAGTAGGGAGGAGGGCAGTTTGGCAACGAGTAGGGGAGCTCTGGTTGGAGGTTTAAGGTAAAGAGTCTCGTGGACGTAGCTGGAGGGTGACGGGGCTAGGTTAATAGTGGAGGAGAGCGTCGGCTTGGTGGGCGTCGGTGATCGTGAGATCCAGGGCGACGAGGGAGGAGCTGACGGTGAGCGGTCAGATCCAGGGTGATGAAAGAGGAGGTTGGTCAGATCTTGGTGGAGGGTAGTCGGAGCTTGGATGAGGCGGCGGTGCTTAGGGGTTGGGGAGAGAGAACGGGGGAGAGGAGAGAGAGAAGAGAGGTGGGGTAGCGTGAAAACTAAGAGGAGAGGAGAGAGAACTATTGGTCTCTTTGTTTTGATGATGTTTAACAAACAATTTACCACTAATATTGTTTGTCTAGTATTTGTATTTTTTTATTTATTATAGACAAATAACAAGTTAGAGGATGGATGGAATTATGCATTCACGATCATATCCAATGGAGGTTGGCGGAATTATTGAGTGAAGCCTATGCAATTCAAATTGAAGATCCAAATTCTAGCTTCATCCGTAAGTGTACCAAGTTGAGCAACATCGAAGATTAATCAAGCTTAGGTATATTTAGTTTAGGTTTTATATTATGTGTGTTAGTACTTTAAGCTCAATCATATATACACACACATATTTAGTTTTTATATATATATAGTTATATATATACAAAAGTTTTAGTTTATGGACTTAACAATCATTGTATACATATCTTATTAAATCTATAAACTTATTTTATAGGGTTTTAAAACATTGTTTATGTCAAAATATCAAATTTCATGGATATCACATTTTAATTTTTTGGACACACTTGCAAAATACATGAGTTTTCATAAATGGGAAACTCAATTTGGGAAATTCTTTTTCTAACATATTCAATTTCATCTATAAATGTTTCTCAAAGTTTTATCAATTTTAGAATTAATTTGTTATGTTTATTTGAATTTACAAAATCAAGTTTTTCATAAGCTCATGTTCGTGCACATGTTCGTGCATGTTTTTACAAATCTGATGCGTTTTCATAAATGGGAAATGTGGTTTGAAAAATTTCTTCGTTTACATATTTATACTCATATATATAAACATTTCCCCAAGTTTTACTAATTTTGGATTTGTTTTGTTATTTTTAATTGAATTTACAAAATCGAGTTTTCAGCAGTTTTTTTAAGAAACTGTATTTCTATGTTCAAATATTCATTTTTCTCAACTGGGAAGTGATATTTTAGAAATTCTTTCTCTAACATATTTATATACATGTCTAGAACCTTCTCTCAAACTTTTACGATTTTTAGAGTTGATTTACTATTTTTAATTGATTTTACAAAGTCAGATACGCAAAATTCCAGAATCTACAAAAAACAAAAACTGTCTGTGAACAGTACGGTCACCGTGCTACAGTATTTCAACCAATGTTACTGTAGCAGTCGACCGTTGTGCAGTAACGGTAATGTCTGTTTCTTTGTTTTTTAGTGAGTTTTTAGGGTTTTTTGAGTTGTTTTCTTCTATCCTATATATACCCTTTTGCCATAACTATTTTTAATCACGAAGAGAGAGTTTTAAACAAGTTTTAAAAGATTATAAGTTTTTTTAGTTTGTTTAAGGTTTGGGGTTTTTGTTTACAAATGAGGAAGTTTGCATTGTCAATCGTGGGATTCATCCTCAATATTCTTCATCCTCTCCTTTGTGTTTATAGAAAAGTTTTTCTAACTCTTTTCTCTAGCAATTTTATTATTGATTTTCATGTTCTTATTATTGCTAGTTGCTAATTGAGTTAGATCTTATTTCACTTATTGTTTACACACACCCACTTGAGCTTATTGTATTTTCATACATAGTATATTTTGGTTGGTGAGAGTTGTAACAATTGAGTGTGTGCTTTAAATGAGTTCTCACCTTGTATTAGAGAACAAATCATTTATTGTTATTTGAGAGTGTTGTAGAGTTTTTGGTTAGCTAGAAAACCGTATTGTGAGATGTAGAGTGTAGACGTTGATCGGTGACCGTTGAAAACCGATACTATGAGGTGTAAACGCTATTCGGGTGATCGTAGAAAACCCGGTTGTGATAGTGGATTTCTTCCTAGGAGTGGGGAGCGGAGATGTAGGACGGAAGGTCCAAACTTTGTGATCATTTGCTTGTGTTTGAGTTTGCTTTAACATTTCATTTGTGCTTAGTGTTCATTACATTCTTGTCGCAATCGTAAATTGCCCTATCATATTTATAGATTGTTTATTTTACCATTGTGTTAGTTTATATATCATTGCATATATTTCATAGTATATCTCATTGCTAGGATATATTCATTTGCTCATATTGCTTATTCTTGCTTATAACATATTGTATATCTATCTTACAAGAAGAATAGTTTGAATTAGTTTTAATTAGCATAAAATCGGATTAGATTAGCATAAGACCCTAATCAACCCCCCTTCCCCCCCTCTAGGGTCTAATAATTGGTATCAGAGCTTGGTGTTCTTTGATTTAAGGTCTAATCGTCTTAAGTTAAGATCCAAGTTATCTTTTTGTGCTAATCTAATTTTGAGATTTTTATATCGTATTTGCACATATATACATTATGGATATGCACGGTGTACCTTGTTTAGGTTATGCCATGAATGTTGCTCATTGTTTAGATAATTTCTCCTATGCCTAATGGTGTGTTAGATTTAAGCTATTTGTTAGATCTAAACATTTTGATTTATGAGAAATTATAGATGATGCTTATATTGTGCCTACTTTGGAGAAATCCAAGTGGTGTAAAAATGATGAATGACTATTTACTATGAACAAGATTTTGTTAGAATATTTGCTAAATACTTTTGATTCATCTATGTCTAACAAGTTTGTTCATTTTGATAGTGCTTACACCTTATGGAAATTTATTGAAGCACATCAAGGGAACTAGGAGGCGATCCGACAAGCTTTAGAGGATCCGGCTTCAAATTCACATGGACCATCATGCACACGACCATTATGCGATAGCCCTAGTGAGGTTTACGAGTTGGAATCGATTAATGATTTATCTAGTAATGAACTTGCTTGTGCTAGTAAAAAATTATTGTATGCCTATAAAAAATTGCATAAAGATTTTATTGGTTTACAAAACAAGCATGATGCATTAAAATCCGATCATGAGAAGTTAGCTTCCAAATATAACATTATTACTCAAGAAAATAATGCTCTTAAAGGAAACAATGTTATGTTAAATTTAAAAAATAATAATTTGAAATTGGATATTGCTAACTTGACTCATGACAAAAGTAATGCCATATTAGAAGTTAATAACATAAAAAATGATACTGCTTCTTTTATAAATAACTATTTATGTTCTACTTCTAATAAATATGCATATGTGCCTAATGATGATGTGAATCTTGTGAATAAACATATTTCATCTTTAGATTCAACTTTGAAAATATGCATTAATAATCATAAGAAGATTAAATGTAGAACCCCGTAAATTTTTTATAATGTTTATATGTGAATTATTAGTAATAAATAATTCTTTTATGATAAATAGCTTGAAATCATTGATGTACATGATAACAAGTTATTTGAGATGATATGAGAGTATGGGTGTGGAGTTTTGTGCGTTGGTTTTACAAATTAGCAAAACATGCAAGAAAATTAAATTATTCCAGATCAGTCGACTGATCAGTCGACTGGCTATATCGGTCGACACATCAGTCGACTGATACGCTGATTTCTAGTTTTTACAGGTTTCGGGTCTGTTTTGTTTTGGTTCGGGTTTGGGTCGGGTTTAATGGTTCGTATATATTCTCTTTCACCCGAAATCATCCCCTCTCCTCTTCAGATCAGAGAAACCCTAGCCCCCTCTCTCCTCTCTCAAACCCTAGGGTAGTTCTTGGTGATTTTGGGGCGAAATCGGAGGATTTTTGGCGGGATTTTCAGTTTGTAGCGAAAGGAATCACTCCCCCTCAGATCCAGGAGCTCTTCATCACCT
>BQKN01055429.1:0-25080 GCA_022839385.1 Asparagus kiusianus | reverse complement strand
ATATATATATATATATATATATATATATTCACTCTCTAATTCTTGGTGATTGTTTTCTATTTTAACGGGCTTTCTAAGTGACCATTTAACGAGTTTTTGGCCAATGAATCCCAACCCAATTAGGCTTAGGTCATTAAGTATAGAGATACTCATTGGGCTTAATTACTCAGTCAACTTAGGCTTTATAAGATAGAATCACTTTGAATTTAAGAAATTTTTTTGTGCCTATTTTTCGCACTCTTCTTTTATAAGGTTAGTTTTTTTAATATATATATGTGTAAGTATATATAGTCTTGAAAAAATATGTAAATCAAGATAACTTGAAAAAAAAAAATTTTCAACTCTAAGTAAAGCATGCAAAAATTTCATTATTTTTAATTAAAAATCTAAGGTAAGACTGAAGTAAAGTATACTAGTTGAAAAATCATTTCTTAAGAATTTTATTTGGAGTTATCATAAAAGGTGAACTTGAATATGTCACTAACTAAGAATTAGAAAATTTAAAATCTATCAATTTGACCAATTATTACTTAACTTTATTAATTTGGCAAGTGACAATATTTTTATAAATTTTTTTTAACAAAAAGAAAATGACAAAAATACAACTAAAAAGGTAAAATAAAGAGGAAAAAATAACTAATTCCCACCCCCATACCTAAACTTTGTATTGTCCTCAATGCAAATTCGCTGATGTACAAAGTAAAGCAGATAAGACTTGAAGAACTTACATTTGTTCGGTCGACAATGATGATAAGGATCTGCAATTACTTTTAGTATGAGGATGAAGAAATCAAATAAGAGAGAAAAATTGTAATTACTGTTTTTTTTTCATTTTATTTTATTTTCCTTTCCTTTTTATATTATTATTTTTTATATTTTTTTATAGATAATGAGGTTCTTGAAGAACCAACATCTCTTCCTCTCCGAGTGTAGAAAATTCTAAAAATGGTTTTAGACGTTGACCATTTATTTTAAAAATATTACTATTTTTAGGATTTTCTATCTCAACAGCCCCATGCGGAAAAGCTTTTTGTACAAAAAATGTACCTGTCCATCTTGATCTTAATTTTCCAGAAAAAGATACAATTTTGAATTGTACAATCAAACTTTCTGTCCTGGAGAGAAATTTTTTTGTAAAATTGATTTATCATGAAAAATTTTGGTTTTCTCTTAGTAAAATTTTGCGTTTATGTATGCATCATTTCGAATTTCTTCCAACTCATTTATTTGGAGTAATCTGTCCTTACCTGTCGAGTCTGAGTCAAAATTCAACTATTTTATTGCCCACATTGCTCGATGCTCCAACTCCACTGGTAAGTGACAAGCTTTTCCAAACGCTAGTCTGTATGGTGACATCCCCAAATTGGCCTTGAAAGCTGTTCTATATGCCCACAGAGCATCACATAATTTTACAGACCAATCTTTTCTGTTATGATTAACTGTTTTTTCTAAGATTTGTTTGATCTGCCTGTTTGTGACCTCTACGTGTCCACTGGTTTGGGGGTGATAAGGAGTTGACAATTTGTGTGTGATTGAATATTTCCTCATCAAAGCTTCAAAAGAACGGTTACAAAAATGTGTACCGTTGTCACTGATGATCTCTCGGGGTACTCTAAACCGTGCAAAAATATTCTCTTTCAAAAACTTGACAACGACCTTATTGTCATTAGTTTTGCAAGCTACCGCCTCAACCCATTTTGACATGTATTCAACGGCTACTAGAATGTAAACATTTCCAAAGGAATTTGGAAATGGTCCCATGAAATCGATACCCCACAGATTAAAAAGTTCAATGGATAAGATGGGTTGTAAGGACATCATATTTCTTCTAGTGACCTTCCCTAAAAGCTGACAGCGGTTACAGGTTTTGCAAAACTCGAATGAATCCTTGAAGAGAGTGGGACAATACAGCCCAGATTGGAGAACTTTTTCAGCTGTTTTTCTCGGACCAAAGTGGCCCCCACATACTTGTTCATGACAAAAGGATAAAACGCTCATAGTTTCTTCCGTGTGAACACACATCCTAAAGATCTGATCAGGACAGTATTTGAATAGATATGGATCATCCCAGTAAAAGTATTTTACTTGGGAAAGAAAATGGGATCTATCCTGTTTGGACTAATGAGAAGGGATCTAGTTCATGACTATGTAATTCATAATGTCAGCGAACTATGGGACAGATTGGATTTGTAAGAGTTGTTCATCAGGGAAATGCTCATTGATCGGAACGGTTGATGTTGGTGCGTTCGGTAGTCGAGAAAGGTGATCTGTTATGAGGTTCTCTGTTCTCCTTCTGTCAAGAATTTGGATGTCAAACTCTTGAAGAAAGAGAATCCATCTAATGAGCCGTGCTTTAGCATTCTTTTTGGTCAAAAGATACTTTAGTGCGGCATGATCTGTGAAAACTTTGGTTAAGGAACCGATGAGGTAGGACCTGAATTTTTCTAAGGCAAAGACTACAGGTAAAAACTCTTTTTCTGTGACAGAATAATTTTGCTGGGCATCATTCAGAGTTCTACTGGCGTAGTAGATCACATGCAGTTTTCTATCAAACTGTTGTCCTAAAATAGCTCCAATAGTAGAATCAGATGCATCACACATCAGTTCGAAGGGTAAGGTCCAGTCTGGTGCATGAATGATAGGAGTTGTGGTTAGCTCCTTTTTTAGATATTCAAAAACTTTGAGGTAGTCAGGGGAGAAGACAAATGATGTATCCTTGGCTAAGAGATTGGTCAAGGGTCTAGCAATTTTGCTGAAATCCTTGATGAAACGTCGATAAAAACCAGCATGACCAAGAAACGATCTGACATCTTTGACTGTTTTGGGAGGAGGGAGATTGGAAATGAGATCTACCTTAGCTTTGTCCACTTCGATTCCCCTATTGGAAACTACATGTCTTAAGACAATGCCTTGTTTGATCATGAAATGACATTTCTCCCAATTGAGAGTCAGATTTTTCTCCCTATACCGTTCTAGGACTAATTTAAGATGATGTAAACATTGGAAAAATGTGTCATCAAAGATGGAAAAGTCGTCCATGAAAATTTCAAGAAATCGCTCTACCATGTCGAAAAAAATACTGATCATGCAACATTGTAATGTGGCCGGTGCGTTACACAGTCAAAAGGGCATGCGTCGGTATGCGAATGTTCCATACGGGCAAGCGAAGGTGATTTTCTCCTGATCTTCGGGAGCGATAGGGATTTGATTGTAACCTGAATATCCATCTAGGAAACAATAGAACTCTTGTCCTGCTAAATGCTCTAACATTTGGTCAATGAAAGGAAGAGGGAAGTGATCTTTCCGAGTGGCTAAGTTGAGTTTTCGGTAGTCAATACAGACTCACCATCCAGTTTGGATTCGAGTGGAAATCAGCTCATTAGCCTCATTTTGGATCACAGTGATCCCAGATTTCTTTGGAACAACTTGGACCGGAATCACCCATGAACTATCAGAAATGGGATAAATGATCCCATGAACGAGACATTTCAGAATGTCTTTCCTAACGGCTTCTTTCATCACTGGGTTTAACCTACGTTGAGGATCTCTAGTAGGTTTGGCGTCATCTATCAAATGGATTCGGTGTTGAACAATGGTTGGACTAATCCCTTTGATATCAGCCATGGTCCATCCAATGGCTTCCCTATTCTCTTTTAAAACATCTAAGAGAGCTTCCTTTTGACGGTAGTTAAATCAGAAGAAATGATAACTGGTAAAGACTCGTTCTCCCCTAAGCAGGCACACTCTAGATTTTCAGGTAGAGGTTTGAGCTCTATCTTAGGGGGTTCCTCCATAGATGGGCGAAGCTGGACTCGGGGTTCTATCTCCAAAGGTTCTCGTTGCCAGCTAACAGCAAAAACATGATTGACCAGCGGTTCTATCTCTAGTTCGTCATTAGAAAGCTCCTCAATCATTAAATCAGATGCATTGGTATCAGACTCACACTCTCCCTCTTGTTGTTCACTGGATATTCCTGGAATAAAATTCACTTTCATGGGTTCATCAGATGGATCACTAGGCTGTCTCCCTAAGTTGAAAATATTAAGGTCAACAGTCATATTCCCAAAAGATAGTTTCATCTGACCGGTTCTATAATTTATCAAAGCATTTGAAGTGGCTAAGAACGGTCTTCCTAGAATGACATGGATTTGACTTTTGAGATTGGAAACGGGCTGCGTTTCTAAGACAATAAAATCAACAGGAAAAATGAACTCTCTAACTTTGATCAGAACATCCTCTACCTCTCCTTTGGAAAATTTTTACAGATCTATCAGCTAACTGTAGAGTGCATCTTGTCGGTTTAAGTTCTCATACACCTAGCTGTTGATAGACTGAATAAGAAAGGAGGTTGACGCTGGCTCCCAAGTGTTTTCGTCGAAAGTTGCCTTCATTACTGATTTCATTAGAACTTCAGTCGTTACAATGAATCGAATAACAAAGAAATTAAGATTACAACCCTCTCAAAAATAAACGCAAGTCCCGTTTATCGGTGCTTGCTTACGTGGGTCTTTGGCCTGTGACGGGGATGTTGATATCCGTGGACCGCCGGTCGATCAGATCCGTTCCGGTAAAATCCGGCAGAGTTTCGTCTATCCGCTGTAGGATATGGAAACCGAAAGCTCCTATCTCGGATGATCGAGATATTCGCTCTTCTTAGTATCACCGCTAAGGGGCAACACTAAGGGAAAAGAGAAGGGGTGAATGAAGAAGGAGACTCCTTGATCCGGCAGGGCTTCGCCGCTCTCTTGAAAACTCCGACTCCTCGCTCCAGCAGGGCTTCGCCGCTCTCTCCAAAACTCTAAGGCAAGAGCAATTTCAAGCCAAGAGTATTCCAAATCAGGGGCCAAGAGAATGGAGACCCAAGGGGTCTATTTATAGGCACAAGAGGAGGCCTAGGGGCTGCCCAAAAAGCGTTTCGCCGTAAAAGCATTTCGTCGTAAAAGCGTTTCGCCGTGTAACAACCTTGGAGACACCCCCAAAAAGCATTTCGCCGTAAAACCGCCTCAAGACACCCCCTCAAAAAGCGTCTTGGCGTAAAAAAGCCTTGAGACACCCCTTGGAGTGTCTTGGTTTTGCCAAGACACCCCTCGGGTGTTTCGACCTCGCCGGGATACCCCTGGGTGCCTCAGTCTGGTCCGAGGTGTTACCGGGTGTTCCGCCGTTGATCCGCCGTTGACTTTTCGTCCGAACTCAGATTTGAGTGATTTCAGATGCGTTGGAATTCTGACGGCGAGCTCTGTAGATCCTATTGGTTGGATTATTAGTGTGGTGATCGGGACACGGAGGGCGTTGCTCCTTTTACAGCGATTGCGGGGTTTCCGGTCAGCCCGTCTCCCCGTTATTCTGAGATTCTGTTGGCTCACGTAGTCCGTTGGTTCACTTCAAGCGTTCACCGACGTCATTTGAACTCCTGTGAACCGGGTAGTAACGTTCATCGTCGCTCGTTAACACTGAGCTGTTTGTGGGGACCTATCGGCAATTTTTGACGCCTACACCAAGTCTAGAAGTGCCTTATCAATGTGAATATTACCTATGATGCATGGAATTGTGGGACAACCAGGGTCCTTGTATTTTAACGGCATGGGTTTTGAAAAAATTTCACTGAGGTTGGCGGCTAAGAAGACTTTCTTGAGGACGTTGGTGGTTCTTTTCTTAGTGCATAAGTCCTTCAAGAACTTTGCATAAGAAGGGATTTGTTCGATTGCATCTTGGAGATGGATGTTGATCTTGACCTGTTTAAACGTTTCTAGGATTTTATCAACCTGCGGGGAGTTTTTCTAGGTTTGAGTCTATCTGGAAAGGGGGCAACAGGCCTATACCTATCTAGATCAGGCTCAATCTCAAGTTCAGCGTTTTGGTCATAAGAAGGAATTGCTTCATCGGAAGGAGTGTGTTGGATGGGAGAAGAGGTTTGATCCGGTGCCATTCTAACTTGATTGTCTATTTGTTTCCCTGATCTCAGAGTGTGAATTGCATTCAATTGAGCTGGATTGTTGGAACTGGATCCAGTGTCTTTCGGGTTTGTAACAGGTTAACTTGAGAATTTTTCTTTTTCTCTCTCACTCACGGCAGTGGCTAGTTGCCCAAGTTAGGTTTCTAACCGGGCTATGGTTTGAGTGTTCGAGTTGAGCACTTGGCTGGTGGTTTGCATGAATGAATTTAGAGTGGTGGATGATTGGATCAACATGTTGGTAGTTTGTGTAGAAGCTTTGATCATAGCTTCTAAACCCTTTTCTAAGACACTTAAACGTTTGTCATAATCAGAATTTGAAGGATTTGTAGGCTGGTGAGGATGAGGATGTTGGGTTAGAAAAATTGGGTTAGCTTGTTGGAAATTGTTTGGTGAGTTGAACGGGACAGTGTTTCCCCTAGGGAATTGTTGGTTCGATGCGGGAATGAAGTTTTGGTTTCCATGAGAATTTCCTTAGTTCCAAGCAAAGTTGGGATGATTTCTCCAATCTGGATTGTAGGTTGGAGAAAATAGATTATTTCTAAGGCGCTAGAATGCAACGTTCATCTATTCTAAAGCATGATTGTTTCCTAGGAGAGGGCATTCCTCTGAAACATGGGTAGAAGACTGATAGTTATGACATCCCGGGGCAGAAACATGATTGATTTGAGCTGGAGCTCGTTCCTTAACTTCTAAGGCTTCTAACCTCCGCATAATCGTCGCCATCTTTTCTTCAGAAGTAATGTTTGACTCTAGGAAAAGACCACTAGACTTAGATTGGGGAACTGATGAAACCCTATTATCACAGTGTTCCCACTGCATTGTTTTCTCTTATAGACTCTCTAGGAATTCCCAAGCTTCATCTGCATTTTTCCTCATAAAATCTCCCTGACACATCGATTCTAAAGATGTTTTTGAAGAATAGTCCAATCCTTCATATATGACTTGGCACAATCGCCATTTTTCTAGACCATGATGAAGACATTGGATTAAAAGATCTTTGAACCGGTCAAAATATTTCCAGAATGGCTCTCCCGGGACAATTTTAAAGTTTTGAATGCTATTCCTAAGCTTTACCGTTTTGTGAATAGGGAAAAATTTCTTAAGAAAAACGTTGACAAATTCCTCCCAAGTTGAGATGGAATTTATCGGTAAGCTGTACAGCCATTTTTTAGCTTTGTCCTTAAGGGCAAATGGAATAAATCTGAGCTTAATTGTATCTTCGGTTAATTCTCTCATTTTAATCATAATACACACTTCCTCAAATTCCGAGATAAAAATATATGCATCTTCTATTTCATTACCTAGGAATTTGGGAAGCATGTTTATGTAATGCGGTCTAAGCTTAAAATTTGCTCCATTTACTTTGGGGAGTCTTATGCAAGATGGAATTGCATTTCTGGTGGGGTAACACATATCCTAAAGAACGGGTTGATTTGCCATTTCTTGAATTGGTTCAATACGGATTAAACGATGAGAATTATCCCGAACTCAAGTTTGCATACACCAAAATAATTTTTTAAGGAAAGAAAGAAAATTAGTTTTTTTTAAGGAAAGAAAGAAAATTAGTTTTTTTATGAGAAGAAAAATCCTAACTAAAACAAATCAAATCAATCACTTTTCAATCACACTCTAATTCTAGGGTTTAGCCTAACTCCACTAGACCAGCTCCTAACCAAAAACTCCTACAGTGAAAAGATTAAAGTTTTACCCAGGTAGTTAGCCAGGTAAGGATGGTACTAGAGGGTGATCAGAGATCAATTAAGTACCTCGTTCCTTACGGAGCGCTTTACGTAACCCCTAAACCTTGCCTTAGACACCAACTAATCTGAGAAAACTTAAACCGGTTCACTTAAGGATTTCTTGTTCCTTATTAAGCTCGAATCCTTAGTGGCCAACGTCTAATGAGTTTTAGAAGGCTTGGATTTATGAAGTGAGGAATTAGTGATTTGTGGGCTAAGGAAAATGTGATGAAATCCCTTACCTTATCTTGATTGAGGGGTTTGCCCTTAAAAATGTTCCCCTTAAAAATGTTTTAAGTGTGTGCCAAATCAAGTGCTACAATCACTTTGGTGAATTCCTACACTATATGAAATGCAACCCTAGAAATTAAAAGCGACTAAAAAGGATGATAAAAAGAAAATCTTTTTTTTTAAATTATAGTCAACAACAATCAAATGTGAGAAGAGAGCTCTTGTTTGAATTTATTATCTTGTTAGTTAATGTTCAAGTGAAAGGTGGATTTTATTATGGTCAACAAAAATAAAATCTTTTTGTTTTTTTTATATCCTAAGTGTCTCTAATTGTGAAGCTAACTAAAAAGGGTGGAATTAAAAACTAGAAAGAGGACTTACCAGAAAGCAATTCTCTAAATTCTTGATTTTCAATCCAAGACTTTCAAGCTCCAAACGGTTCCTTCACAAGAAAACACACAAGTTAAAGAACCAAAATAATAAAATCCTATTTTAGCACCTTCTCCGGCAACGGTGCCAAAAACTTGATGCGGCATAATTATGTACCAAAATTACAAGTGCACAATTGATCAAGTTATAGTATAAAAAGTTATCGATCCCACGAGGAAGGTGATTTTAAGAGATTATTAGAAATGATTCTTATGTTTTGTGCGTGACAATTAGGAATAAAGAATAAGTGTGATTGTGATGAGTGATTGTTGTGAATATATGCAAGAGATAATAAATTAAATTTTTAGAGGAGAGAAGGAAGAATCAAAGAATAAATAAAATCACAAGGCAAGAAAGAAGAATGAATAAAATCAAGAAATAAAACCAAGAATGAAAAAAATTTTAAGAAAGTCAAGATGGAGGATTCAAAAGAGGTAAGAATTTTAGAATATAATCCACTAGCTAATTTCAATTACAAAATACAAACTATTCTCTTTTTATCATATTTCAACTTAGATTTATTAAGCATTGATTATCAAACTATTTAAGGAAAGTGTAACCTATCAAATTATGATCTAAGTCAAAATTACTATTCATGATAAGAACAACAACAAGATAATAATCCTAGAATTCATAAACATAACCTATCAAACCATTTAAGATAAGCATAGATTATCAAATTCTTCTTCTACCGATTAGTTCTCTAGTTGATTATCCTAAACATGAATATTTTAAGTGAAAGAGATTAATTCATACAATATAAAGGAAATTAGACTAGTTTCATACAATTCTAAGATTCCTACAAGAATTAAATTCACATCTTAAGAAATAAAAGCATGAAGAAACAGAACTAATTACAAAAAGAAAAAGAAAATAAAAATCTAAACTATGAACAAGAAATAAATCTAACTACAAAGAATAAAAATCTAAACTACAAAATAAATTGTAGAAATTAAATGCAAGAAAATAAATCTACTCTACAAAATAAAGTGCAAAAAGAAATAAAAAGACAAGAAAATAAATCTACACTACAAGCATGAATGTAAATCTAACTAATAAGCAATAATAAAGAAATTACTAAAAAGAAATTACTAAAAATAAAAGAAAAACAAATCTTCAAACTTTTCTTCATCTCCATCATCATCATTCAACAAAGAGAAGAAGATTTGAAGTGGAGAAAAAAAATTTATTATTAATTACAATAAAAGTTACAATTTTTGGAAGGCGTTCTCAATTAAGAGTAACCCTCCTCTCCAAATAGAGTTACAAAATTTTTCACACCTCTAACCCCTCACTCTCTACCCCTATTTATAGTAAACATCAGTGAATGAGAGCCATTGGATCGAAATCTTATCCAAAAACATCAATTTTCAGCCTTTGATTCATAACAAACTGCCCAGTGTATCGATACCAGCATCGATAGGGGTATCGATACCAGCATCGATAGGGGTATCGATGCTGGTATCGATACAGGCATCGATGCTGGCATCGATACAGGCATCGATGCGGGCATCGATGCCCTCATCGATGCTGGCATCGATGCCTGCCTCTCTTCTGTTGCTGTCTGCAGAATCCCTTGTTGTTTTGTTTTTGGGCTTTGGACTTTGGCTTTGCTTGACTTTTGGGCTTGGATATTTTTCTTCTTTTGGGTTTTTGGATCTGTCCAGTGTGGACAAGTTAGGTATGTAAACATGGCGTGTATATGTATTTACTTGTGTTCTTGTGTACTTTCTTTTCGTTAGAGTTTCGGCGACGCTTACTCGTTGTACTCCGTGTACAAATTGCGGAGGGATATGCATGAGTATATCCTTCCCACTATAGTATACTCGGAGAACAACGGGTAGGTGCTGCCGAAATTTTGACGAATTGAAAGTACACTTGAACACACGTAAATATATATACACATCACGTTTACATACCTAATAGGATAGAAGCCTTCCTCTGACAGCCGGTCACACATGCGGTCCTCTGAACACACGTTTACATCCCTAAATTAAAATGATATATGTAGGGATATGCTCACTTCCATTAATTTTTAAATTCTAGATGCGAACAATTCCTAACAAAGCGTTCATGAGCATACCACGTGATCGAAGGCATCTAGACACCCGGTACAAGGATGGGATAGAAGCTTTCTTAGCCTACTCTGACACAAAACTTTCTTGACGATAATATTTGTGCCTGGACTTACTGCTTCACGCAAATCAATTTATCATTTAAGAGATGGCGGTTTGAGGTGAAGAAAAAATATTTTCTTCAAATAATAGAAGATTGGGAACGATTCTGGCATCTTGACGAGCGTGTGGATGGAGTAGATTTTTTTACACTTTGCGATTACTGGGACACAGCTGAAATTCAGGTATTATTGAAGTATATATTTTTAATTTATTGTTTGAATTTCTATATTGTTTTGATTTGACACTGTTTTACAGGCTCAAGCTGAAATAGCAAGGAGGAATCGGAACGCGCCTCGTAGTTACGAGCATCATGGGGGCTCCAGGTCCTTCAGCCAGCATTATCATCAATTGGAGCTTGAGGTATATAATATATTAGCTTTTAAGTTGAATATAATTTATGTGTTATGGGTTAATGATATATTTGAATAAAATAGGGAAGGAGAGATCTCGGACATTTTGCAGATCGTATTCTAACTTCCTGGAGCCCGAATTACGTCGATGAAGAGAATAAAGCAAAGAATAAGGATCTGGCTGTAAGTAGCAGTTCATTTATATATTTAATTTCATATCAATGCATCATTAGTAAGTCGACTTGCCCGGGTTGTTTTAATATATCGCAGGAGAAATTACATGCTAAGGTACAGGAGCAAATGACTCAGTCTCAGGTCTGTTCTAACACTCCTGCCCGGCTAAGTAGAGAGGAGGAGGACTCTATCATCGAGATAGTCATTGGACTCAGTAGGAAGAACAGATACCGGTGGAGAGGATCCGAGTAGAGGCCGCACGAGTCTAGTAGCACCTACGAGTCTGCAGCATCATAAGGAACACCAGGAAGCAGTTCATATCAAGACTCATTGGAGCAACGATTAAAAGCGATTGAAGATTGGCAGTCACAACAAACAACATATCAGCGGGTTGCAGAGGAAGAACGGAGGCGCCGAGAGCAGAGAGCGGAGGTGCCGGGAGCAGAGAGAATTGGAGTTCACACAATTCATATCGACTCTGCCTCAGGAGGCTCAGGAGGCATATAAGAGACGGTTTATGTCAGATCAGGTAATATATATACTTTGCTTTTTTTAATTAGATGATATCATACACACTGATACACACTGATACAAACTGTTACACACAAACCCTAACTCTAACCCTAACACAAAGCCCAAAATATATACTTATAATGTTTTTATGTGATGATGGTGTTTATGGTGTATGCATGCGTAGTGTTGGTGGGTTGGTTGGCTGGTTATGGTGTTGTGTTGTGGTGGTCGTTATGTGATTGGTTTGTGGGGGGTTTGGTTGTGGTGGGGGAGGGGGAGGAGTGGGGATTGGGTGTTGATGGTGGTGATGGTAGTGATGGAGGAGGCGGGGGTGTGTGGAGTGTGATTGGTTGGTGGGTGGGGGCTTTGGTCGTGGTTGAGGAGGGGGAGTGGGGATTTTGTTGTGGTGGTGGTTGAGGGGGAGGGGTGGGGCGAGGGGAGTGTGGTTGGTTGGTGGGTGGGGTTGGGGGATTTGTGTTGTTGTTGTTGTTGTTGTGTTGTGTTGTGTTGTGGTGTGGTGTGTGGTGATGTGTTGTGCAGTATAGTGTTATGTTGTGTTGTGTTGTGTAGTGTTGTGTGTTGTTGTGTTGTTGTGTTGTGGTGTTATGTTGTATTGCGTTGTATTGTTGTGTTGTTGTGTTGTATTGTGTTGTATTGTTGTGTTGTGGTGTTGTGGTGTTGTGTTGTGGTGTTGTGTTGTATTGTGTTGTGGTGTTGTGGTGTTGTGTTATGGTGTTGGGGGAATTATATTTATATTTGCACTCTTATTAACGGTTACACACCCTAGTTAACGTTTGATTTATATTTGCAGGTCGGGACTTCTTCACAAGGTGCAACCGGGGATAGTCATAATGTAGCTGGTGTTGAGGATGAAGATGATGATGATCAGGAGGATTGATTGTTCTTAATATAACTTTAAAAACAATTTCTTGTGTTGTATAAACAATATTTATTATGTACCTGTCGAGAAACTTTTATTTGCTTTTATTGAAATAAATGTGTGATATATGCGTGAGATTGAATATTATACTGCTGATTGAACAGGTTTTTCAAAATTATTATCGATATTGTACAGGTTTTTTTAATTTTCAAAATATTTTTTTAAAAAATTGTTATTTTTAGCGACTGATATGCCGTTGCTAAATACTATTTAGCAACAGAATTTTCGTCGCTAAAAGTTGTATTTAGCGACGGAAAACATGCACGGTAAGGAAAAAGATATTATAAATACAACTTATTAGCGACGGAAATTCCGTTGCTAAAAATGCTATTAGCGACGGAATTTCCGTCGCTAATAATTTTTAAATAGCAACCAATTTGTCGTCGCTAATACACCGTCGCTGAAAATTAGCGACGAAAAAGCCGTCGCTAATACTCTTTTTAGGGACCCTTAATGTAGCGTTAAAATTTTAACGACGGAATTTTATTTTTTCCGTCGCTAAAACTTTTAGCGATGGAATATAAACCTTTAGCGACGGAAATGTCCGTCACTAAAAGGTGAAAATCCAGCAGTGATTAAAGTTCTATATTAATTTTAACAAACTTAAAGAGCTTTGCGTTAGCTTCTCAACCAAATTTCTTTAACCAAATTAAAGTATTATTTTAATTCTACAGTTTAGTCTTCATAAACTACAGATTATGTGCAATGCCATACAAAGTTTTGTTGTTGTTGTGATTTTTTTTTTTTTTGGGGAGGGGGGGATGTTATGAAATTAACCCTAAAGTATTAGGCCCACCAATTTTTTTTTTATTTGCATCACTTCGGGCCTTTGTCCGTATGGGTCCTTTAATCCTGCAATGTTCGATATTTGTCCCTCAATAGTTAAAATTGCTGTAAGGTCCTCCTAAATCCTTAACTTATTTCAAAACAGCCCTTTAAATCATTGAATTTGATATATAAGGTCCCCCAAAGTATCGCAAATTCACGTGATGTTGTGATAGGCATATACCATTGACGTTTCTCATAATGAGTTGAAACATAACCAGTCCTTCAAATCCGTGTGTTTGGATTGAGGATAATGAGGGGTAAGGAAAGTTATGATAGATTTTAACCTTACTTTAGGAATCAAATTGGGCTACATAGTGGGGGAGAAGGAAAGGTAAAAGAGGGGAGAAAATCAGTTGTAGAGAGACGAATTTACCCCTATTAAGAACATAACTTAATAACATATAAGGGTGTTTATGATATTTTATATATATTATATTCCCTTCCGTCTATTTTATTACACTTTCCAAGCGAGGTGCAATAAATTCTTATTGATTCCCCTTACTAAATTTCCCACGTTTGCTATATCCACTCCCAAACAGTAATTTTGGGAGTTGGATTGCCGAAAATGCCCTTTTTGTTGCCCTTGTGTTATTAAATGCCCTTGTGTTATTAAATGCCCTTATGTAATTTGTGTTATTAAATGCCCTTGTGTTATTAAATGCCCTAAAATCCATCAATAGTCAAAGGCTGTTTGCTTTTTCAGAAATTCGAATTTTTTACTAATTTGAATTTCCAATACAATTTTCACAAATTACATAAAATCGTTTTTTAAAACTACTTATGTTAACTCTAAATTAACATAACACTATAATACTATAACATTTATAATCATAATAATAACATTTCTGTTAAGTTATAGTTAACATTTTCATATTTAAAACGAATTTAATAAATACAAATTAACATAATTCTACAATTTAACATAATTAAATCCGAATTAACATAAAATAACAATATTATTTTATAATTAATATCCGAATTAACTTTAAATACGAATTAACAAAATAAGACTATAATTTTAAACCCGAAATAACAAACTAACACTATTATTTAATTATAAAAAACGAAATTGACATAATTAAATCCGAATTACAAAATAACAAATACTAATGAAACAATTTTATAAATCTACTAATAAGTACTACTAACAACATTAATAATAATTGTAATATAAAATGAGGAAGAAATAAAGAAGATAACTTTAATGCCCACCGGACTCCTTGTCCGGTGGGTAACTATGCACATCGGATTCGGTGTCCGGTGTGCAAGAGAATTTGTTTTGTTTTTCATTTTTTTAAAGATCGGTAATGTATAATTTCGTAAAATATGGTATTCCTAATTATTTAAAATTTTGACCCTTAATGTATATAAAATTGATATTAATAACCAAAATTGAAAATGATAATTAAAATTGATATTGATAATTCAAATTACACGATTATATAAGATTATACGCGATTATATGAGATTTTTTACGATTATATGTGATTATACGAGATTATTCGAGTTCTAATTTGATATAATACAAGATTATACGACATTTTACGGGATTATATGAGATTATACGAGTTATTCTAGGTCAAGGGTAACAAAACATAAAAGAATATAACAAAATATGTTAACTTTCTTCTTTACTCTAAATATTTGTGAAGAATATTGATACATTTTATTATCCTCACAAACTCTAGCTCTATAGTAATTACAATTGATTTTTCATTATTGTTTGTCTTTTGAAGATATGTGCCCTTCTCATTCTTAGGAATTACTGAGATCTCACAATCATGTGGTAGATGAGTAGGTTACTTCATCTCAGCTATGCCATCACATTAGGAAAATTTATCACCTAATATATTTATTTTATTTTAATTTACGTAAATTCACAATCTTTATAACTGGTTATAAACAAGTTATCATACATGAATTGATCAAATGTTGAAACATAAAGATTTATAATATACTTCATATAATGCTATACATTCTTGATAAATTCTATCTATATATCTTAAATATGACAACCTACATGGTTATACACAATATATCCTTAGTAATAGTTTTCATATGATTACTATAAAAATTTATTTTGGATTGTCTCTGTATTAAGCTTGATTTGTATTTATGAATTTAAGAAAATAGTTTAAATAATATTTGTTAGTACTATTATGAGGTATCTTTGTGATGATTGTCTAGAAGATAATAATTTTTTAATTGTAGTGCTAGATCTATTTTAAGCATCCTCGCCACAATTTCAAAGAAACAAATTTGAGGCGTTGCATAATTGTATTTTTTAGAATCATGTAGAAAATATAAAATATTTCATTCGGCAAGAGCTCGCCACGAGTAAAAAAAGTTTAGTATATTATCTATGGACAATATTTCATTATGGTATATTTGTGAATAACATATTTGTGTTTAGTCAATTTACCTAATGAAATGTAATTAGACACTAAATAATTTTATTATTTAAAATAATATAGAATATTTAATTTGTTTGATTATATTGAAGGGAATTTAGTATTATTAATGACAACAATTTATTTTCGATAAGTATGTAAGCATAATTGATTAACTAATAATTGATGAACCTTAATGAGTGAGAAGTATTTAATTTGACCAATTATTAATTAACAATAATGATAAATAGGATTAATATAAGTATGTAACCATAATTGATTAACCCATAATTAATGAACCTTAATGAATGAGAAGCATTTAATTTAACTAATTATTAATTAACAATAAAGGGCAATTTCATCCGTCCACCACTCAAAGTTACTGTTTAGTAGTGGATATAGTTGAAACCCTAATTTCCCAACCAAGTTTTATATATTATCTTAACTTTTCTTAACTTAAATTCCCTTCACTCACTCGCTCCAAATTCTAATGAGCCCTTAGTCAAGTTCATGGGGCCCTTAATGAGAAGAAATCTTTCGTTTTCAATTAGCTTAGGAGAGAAGCAAAGCAAAACAAGTATTGTACGGCCTACATATATCAATTGTTTAACCTCGAAATATTTAATAATTCCATGTTAAGCTCTCCAAATTTTAAATTTGCTGATAAATTTTTAAATCCTATCGGTTCTTACAAATTGATCCATTAATGGACGGAGCACTTAATTGTCAAAAGGACGGAGCTAACATTTATTTGTTATATTGGAAATGTCCATCGTTTTCAAAAGGACGGAGCACTTAATTGTCATTGGAAAAGCAGGTTCCTTCTTCCCTAAGAATCGTCGTATGGTCTAACGCGAAGTCAATGGGAAGCACCCGCGCTATCAATCATTAAGACCCTCAGTAAAAAGTAATTTAATGTACAGTTAACTGATCACTGGTCATCTATAAATACGCGGGACTCCTTCCCCTGTACAACCAGAAAAATTAGTGAATTTATTCAAAGCTAGTAAAAAAGAGACGGATAGGAAAAAATGGGAAGCGGAGAGAGCAAGGAAAGGCAAGAGATGACGGTCGCTGCTACAAGCGGCAGGGAAGAGGAGAAGGCGGTGCCAAGCGGCAAGATGATGAAGGCCCCTGGAGGAAATGGGGAGCTTATGCCAAGAGACAAATTTGCCGGGGACCCAAAAACTTATTTTAGGGACCTCCGGGGCAAAGGCAAGTAAATTAGAGGACTTGCGTGCCAAATTAATCTATAAATGATGTACTTCGTTTAGTACGTAGGATATGATGTGGGGGTTACAGTGTGTTGTATCCCTTCCTCACTATCAGCTTTTGTGTGTGCTCATCTAGTTTGTGTTTTAAGTATGTTATTATATGTCTATTTTTATTTAAATGTTTGTATGAGATGATGATGATTGTTATGTGAACTTTCGTGGTTTTGGGCTTAAATTTGATGGTTGATCGTATATATGGGTAGTTATGTTGAGAGCGAAAGGTCTTCATATATATAATTGAACAGTTATTGGATGTTAATGAAGTTGTGCTTATTTGGTTAAACCTTCCTATAATTAGAGCCAAAACTACAATTCACTCTCGATAAATAATAAACCCACCTTTAGTTCGGTAATCAAACCTTCCGACAGTTAGGATTATCCGAATCTTTTTAATTCTCCGAGTGGAGATCCCACTCTTAGTTTCACCTTCCCGGATTCTGGGAGTGGATATCCCACTTTGAGTTTCCTTTGTCAATTGGAGATAGAATATAAAATTCTTCCTCTTCAGCTTTAGGAGATAGAATATAAAATTCTTCCTCTCCCGTATCGGGTTCATCTTTGCCCCAAGAGAAGACACAATATTTTAACATTATAACTCAAAAATCCGTGCATCACACGTGCGGGGAATTTTTTCCCGAACCCTAAGTAGGGATAAGTCAACGCCTAACACGCGTTGCTGGTTTAGTCTTTTACCGATTAAAGAAGACACCAGAATCTAAGTCTGGGGACTTTTATCTCGAAGCCTAAGAAGGAATAAGTCAGCGCTTAACACGCGTTGCTAGTTTAATCTTTCATCGATTGAAAAAGACACCAGAATCCGAGTCTGGGGACTTTTATCCCGAAGTCTAAGAAGGGATAAGTCAGCGCCTAATACGCGTTGCCGGTTTAGTCTTTCATCGATTGAAAAAGACACCAGAATCCAAGTCTGGGAAATTTTATCCCAAAGCCTAAGAAGGGATAAGTCGACGCCTGACACGCGTTGCCGGTTAGTCTTTTAACGTAAAAAGGATAAAAGCCCATATATTCAACCTTGTGGTAGGTTGTTATTCATAATGCTAAAATCCGCGCTTTACATACGCAGAGAACTTTATCTCGACTCCTAAATAGAGATAAGCCTACGCCTAACACGCGTTGCCGGTTTAGTCTTTCACCGATTAAAGAAGACACCAGAATCCAAGTCTAGGGACTTTTATCCTGAATCCTAAGTAAGAATGAGTCAGCGCCTAACATGCGTTGCCGGGTAGTCTATTCCTGTAAGAAAAACGAAGTCTAAGTATGCAATATCGTAGCACTAAGAGAGTTAACTCTCTTAGCATAACGTTACATGTAGAACAGACTTAAATAATTTACATGCTAGCCCGGCTCGAACGGTAGTCGGTAAAGACACGTCAAATCCGTTGAAGGTTAAGGGTTTGCCAAAAAATCATAAGTCTATATCTAACACATGTTGTCGGTTAGTCTATTCCCGTAAGAAAGACGAAGTCTACGTATTTAATATTGTAGCACTAAGAGAGTTAACTCTCTTAGCACAACATTACATGTAGAACGGACTTAAACAATCTGCATGCTAGCCCGACTCGAACGGTAGTCGGTAAAGGCACGTCAAATTTATTGAGGGCTGAGGGTTTGCCAAAAATCCTATAAAGTGTGAGAGTCATTGACGCACCAGCTTTATTAGTTGGTCTTATGGCTTGAGGATCCAATAACTTCAGGATAAGATTCATACATGCAGATGAATCAGCTTTAATAGTTGGTCCTACAGCTCCGACATTTGGGACCGACACGCTCTAATACCTTAAGAGCTTAAACTGTGTAAACTCCAGCAAACGTACGAGTATAAACTATGTTAACGCCGGTCAGCGCGTTACAGCAAAGGTTAACGCCAGTTACAGTAAAGGTCGATGCCGGTCAACGCATCGACAATTTTGCCAAAATAAGGCTAAGAAAAATTTCCAGATTAAGGGATGATTCCGGGGAGTTCAATTGCGATCCAGATATGAATTCCCGACGAAGATGATCAGTTCAACGTCAACTCAACAACACGAGCTAAGTTCAAATGCTTATACACCAACTTCGGCTCAAGATTTCGACAACAGTCTGATGATAAACGTAACACCGGAAGAACCATCTATTCAATAAAATACTAAATAGGCTGAAGGCTGAAGAAGTCAAGAATTGAAGCCAGCTACAGGTCCTTTGACACCGACTGAAGGTGGGGCCTATCACATCCAAAGTATTTCAGACTCTTCTATAAAGGAATGAGGCTAAAACACTTTGGAGAAGGTATCTGTAAGCGTCTAAAAATGCCTATAAGTATCTGTACATAGCTCGAGATGGAGAGAAGATGACGAACGTCGTTATCCGAGTCTAAGAGGATTATCTGACGCCGGCAAGTGCATGAATCGAAATGGCGAACCAACTGTGTCTCATGCGTTCACCGGCCACCTCCAATTGGCCGTCACGCTCGTTAGTCAGCTCGCGCGTGTTAGTCAACTCCAAGTGACCGAACACGCTCGCCAGTTGGCTCGCGCTTGTCGATCAGATCCAAAGTGCCCGACGCGCTTGTCGGTCAGATTCAAAGTGCCCGACGCACTTGTCGGTCATATCCAAGTGCCGTAAAGATGCTAACGAATGCATAAAGCGAGTTAACGACGCGTGCAAGTCAACAAGACGATCAAATACGCAAAACGACAGAAAATACTAAGTCCCAAAAAATCAGAAAACACCAAAAAGTTCAGCCAAAGCTAAATTTCATGCGCAAGCACGAGTCGGTCGCAACGGACCCGCGCCCGCGCTGGTCGGACGCATTCGACCCGCGCCCTCGCGGGTTGGACGCAGTGGACCTGCGCCCGTGCGGGTCGGACGCATCCGACCCGTACCCCCCTCGAGTCGGGCACAGCCAACCCGCGCCCCCCGCGCCCCCCGCGGGTCACCAGTGCCCGTCGCGTAGATTTTATCACCAAACTCGTTTTCGACGATTTTTAAGCGGTTTTCGCAGGATTTATTCGTTCCAGGGGTTCCCAACTGACTTGATATCATCCACAAACATGGTTAGGCCGTTATTAATTGAAGATAAGGTCAAATCGCTCGTTCTTATTCAAATACCCCCAACCGAAGCCTATAAATACAGGCCTATGAGGCTTATTTCACATGGGCGGAGATCAAGAGGGCGAAACGCTGCCGAATTAGAGAGTGGATCCACGAATTTACAACGAGGGCGGATCTTAACGAATTCCTGTACATAAAGAGTGGAGTTCGAGAGATCTGAGACCCATCCCCTATTCCTCCGGATTTAAGCTTAGTCTTAATCTCGAGAAGAGCCGTAATCTCTCTTGGTCGGGATTACCATTGCAGCGATTACTTCCTTCGTAAAGTAAGAGCTTTGATTAACTTATTCTATCAACCAGATCTGATCTGTGGCGGTCCACGGATATTAACGTCCCTGGCATGGGCGAAGTTCTCACGCAAACAGCGGGTGATAAACGTCCGTTGCGCTGTTTGACAAGAGTTGTGCTATTTTATATTTTCATTGTATAAGTCGATCTTATAAAAAGATCTATTTTTCTTGTTTATTTGAGTTTATTGTAACAACCAAAGTTGTAATAGATTTAAGACAATGAAAACGTCAACTTTTGACCCAAACAACCTTCTCGTGAGGCGAAAAGAATTCTTTGCAAGGCAAAAAGACCTCTTCACAAGGTGAGAAGACCTCTTGGCAAGCTTGAAGTTACAGAGGCAAGACGTTGGTAAGACAAACCTCTTTGACATTTCAGCTCTTTTAAGGTCTCCTCGTTAGGGGTACAAATAAACCAATTAACAAATAGTTCGTTAATTTTTGTCTAACTATTCGGTCATATTCGATTCGATAGTTTATTTAACAGTAAACAAATAGTTTTTAATATCGGATTCATAAGCAAATAAAATTTAACCAAATGTACATTCTATTTGTTTGATATCAAATTTTTGTTTAGAGTTTTATCCCTTATAACTAGTATTATTACATACAAAATGTTATGTTTTTGACCAACATTAAAGTTCTATATTAATTTTAACAAACTTAACGAGCTTTGCGTTAGCTTCTCAACCAAATTTCTTTAACCAAATTAAAGTATTATTTTAATTATACAGTTTAGCCTTCATAAACTACAGATTATGTGCAATGGCATACAAAGTTTTTTTTTGTTGTTGTTTTTTTGGGGGTTATGAAATTAACCCTAAAGTATTAGGCCCACCAAAAAAAAGTTTTTATTTGCATCACTTCGGTGCTTTGTCCGTATGGGTCCTTTAATCCTGTAATGTTCGATATTTGTCCCTCAATAGTTAAAATTGCTGTAAGGTCCTCCTAAATCCTCAACTTATTTCAAACCAGCTCTTTAAATCATTTAATTTGATATAAGGTCCCCCAAAGTATCGCAAAATCCCGTGATGTTGTGATAGGCACATACCATTGACGTTTCATAATGAGTTGAAACTTAACCGGCCCTTCAAATCGGTGTGTTTGGGTTGAGGGTAATGAGGGGCAAGGAAAGTTATGATAGATTTTAACCTTACTTGGGAATCAAATTGGGCTACGTAGTGGGGGAGAAGGGAAGGTAAAAGAGGGAAGGAAAAAAATTATTTTTTCTTCCCTCCCAAATTGAGGTGTAACCAAGGTGAGTGTTTGTTGGAAAATTGCAATGAAAAGAATAAAAGAAAATTGATTTATATTTCTTTGATTCCGATTACAACTTGATTACAAAAGAGAAGAAAACAAATTCGGTTTTCTCCTTTGTTTAAAACTGGGTTCTTCATGGTGGCGATGGAGTGCCTCCCTCGAATGCTCGCGTCGAGTTTGCTCTCCGTTGACGATCCGAATGTCTTGATTCACTGGAACGTGGTCTTCTCCTCACGATTTGACGCTGTGGAGAACTTGCGTGGCAAGTCTTAAAACTCTGACCGAGTTTAGAAGAACTTGCAGAACAAGTTTGAAAACTTTGGATGAGTTGATAACTCAGATCGAGTTTGAAACTCTATGAAAGAATTGATTTGAACCGAAAGTTCGGTTAATAGCCAAGAATGAAGAAGCTCTAGTTGTCGATCTCCAAAGCTCCAGTCGAAGAACGAATGCTCTTCTTTGCTGCCAATCCTCAAGTTCAAAAAGCCAGCCCCTTGACCGAATCTCCCTTTGATGATGAGAGAAAATTCCCGATCCTTTAACTCAATTGAGTTTCTGATATTTATAGGGGGGTTACGGGTGGTAACCGCCCCCTTAATCTGCTCCTCAATGGGCTGAGTGGGGTGTAACCGCCCCCTCTTAAACAGCTCCCAAAATTGTGGGGAAAACGGTTTTGAAATCATTCTGTTAGTGCTTTGAACGATTCAAAACGCTGAAAACAGCGTTCTGGGCCCGAACTGTGCGTTTCTGGACCTGAAACGCACAGTTGGGCTGAAAACGCACAGGTCGTGCTGTTTTAGAGATTAACTCTGCGTTTTAGGCTAAAAACGCACAATTGGGCTGAAAACGCACAGGTCGTGCTGTTTTAGAGATTAACTCTGTGTTTTAGGCTGAAAACGCACAGTTGGGCTGAAAACGCACAGGTCGTGCTGTTTTAGAGATGAACTCTGCGTTTTGATGTTGAAAACGCACAGTTGGACCGTAACTCTGCGTTTTGATGTTGAAAACGTACAGTTGGGCCGTAACTCTGCGTTTTGATATTGAAAATGCACAGTTGGGCCGTAACTCTACGTTTTGATGTTGAAAACGCACAGTTGGGCCGTAACTCTGCGTTTTGATGTTGAAAACGCACAGTTGGGCCGTAACTCTGCGTTTTGATGTTATATCACAAGGATAACCTCTGCGTTTTGAGGTTATAACGCTGGTTCGACCTGTGCGTTTTGACTCTGTAATGCAGAGGCGAACCTTAGGCGGGCTTGGCGAGCTTTAGGCTAAGTCCAATGTTCTGACGAAGTCCGGTCTTGCAGACGGACTTCAGAACATAACTTGCTACGAAGAACAGGTCATAACTTTCAAACCGTACGTCGGAATTGGACGAATTATATATGAAAATCGGCTATCTCGACGAGATGGATCCATCCGAACCAAGCCAAAAGCTTTGGTTCGCTTTCTTCGTTTCGCCAAATTCTTTACGGTTTGAGAGATATCTGCGTTCTAATATGAAGAGACCGTCGATTTGTAGTCTCTTTTGCTAGAGCGCCGTAAAGATCGTCACCTTGTAACCTTCGTCTTGGCTCCTTGATAATATGAGAGTCGTCAGATTGTAACTCCCGATGTTGATTGTGAATGCTGTTGAACTAGAGCTCTCATCGGTTGTCGTGAAGGTCGTCAGATCGTAACCTTCAGCGATCTACGTGAAAGTCTTCAAATTGTAGCCTTCTGGAAGTCGTCAGATTGTAACTTCTATCATCGGTGTTTGATGGAGGATAAGCTATCTATTGCGATTTTTAGACAGCCTACAGTGAGAGGGGGAGAAAATCAGTTATAGAGAGACGAATTTACCCCTATTAAGAACATAACTTAATAACATATAATGGTATTTATGTTATTTTATATATATTATATTCCCTTCTGCCCATTTTATTACACTTTCCAAGCGGGGTGAAATAAATTCTTATTGATTCCCCTTACTAATTTCCCAACCAAGTTTTATATATTATCTTAACTTTTCTTAACTTAAATTCCCTTCACTCACCCGCTCCAAATTCTAATGAGCCCTTATTAGTCAAGTTCATGGGGCCCTTAATGAGAAGAAATCTTTCGTTTTCAATTAGCTTAGGAGAGAAGCAAAGCAAAACAAGTATTGTACGGCCTACATATATCAATTGTTTAAAGGATTTCTTAGTCCTCCAAATATTTAATAATTCCATATTTAGTTCTCCAAATTTAAAAAAATTGCTGATAAATTTTTAAAGGGTCTTACAAATTGGTCCGTTAATTGTACAAACGCTCTCAGCTTATGTTTTACTTCAAAACCTTGCCTTTACAAAAAAAAAAAATGAGGCTATGAGCATTTTGATCATTGAGAGACTAATTTATAAGACCCTTTTAAGATTTGAGGGACTTATGGGCAATTTGAAATATTTGAGGAGCCAAGTTAAAATTATTCAAGAGTACTTGATAACGGAAGGAAGCATCCACTTGTGCTTCCCACACAGGGTTCGGCAAAGGCTAACTTCCTACTTTTTTTTTAGTGGTGGGTGGGGTGGGGTGGGGTGGGGGGGGGGGGGGCTCATCCCTTCTCAAAAGCACGGAGCTAGCATTTTTATTTGTGATTGGAATGTCCATCGTGGTTTTCAAAAGGACTGAGCACTTAATTGTCATTGGAAAAGCACGTTCCTTCTTCCCTAAGAATCCTCGTACGGTCTAACGCGAAGTCAATGGGAAGCACCCGCGCTATCAATCATTAAGACCTTCAGTAAAAAGTAATTTAATGTACAGTTAACTGATCACTGGTCATCTATAAATACGCGGGACTCCTTCCCCTGTACAACCAGAAAAATTAGTGAATTTATTTATTCAAAGCCAGTAAAAGAGACAGATAATAAGAAAAAATGGGAAGCGGAGAGAGCAAGGGAAGGCAAGAGACTGCTGCTGCTTGTGCTGTCGCTGCTACAAGCGCTGCTGCACTTATCTGGGGTCTCTCAAGCGGCAGGGGAGAGGAGAAGGCGGTGCCAAGCGGCAAGATGATGAAGGCCCCTGGAAGAAATGGGGAGCTTATGCCAAGAGACGAATTTGCCGGGGACCCCAAAACTTATTTTAGGGACCTCCGGGGCAAGGGCAAGTAAATTAGAGGACTTGCGCGCGTGCCAAATTAATCAATAAAAATGATGAACTTTGTTTAGTACGTAGGATATGATGTGGCTCCCTTCCTCACTGTCAGCTTTTGTGTGTGCTCATCTACTTGAACGATGAGCCTTGTTTATGATTACGGTTCTAGTTTGTGTTTTAAGTATGTTATTATGTGTCTATTTTGATTTGAATGTTTGTATGGGATGATGATGATTGTTATGTGAACTTTCGTGGTTTTGGGCTTAATTTGTGTTAAAGTAAGAGAGAGAGAATCTTGGGTAAATTTCCCTTGAATT
>BQKN01055428.1:0-32734 GCA_022839385.1 Asparagus kiusianus | reverse complement strand
AGGTTTTTGTTGTTAAGGTTATGGGGTTGTTGTTAAGGTTGTTGGTTACTGTTAACATGCAAGGTTTATGCCTTTATTGTTGAGGTTGTTGTTTAGTTGTTAACGTTAGGCTTTGGTTGTTAAGTTTAGGTTTTTGTTGTTAAGGTTATGGGGTTGTTGTTAGGTTGTTGGTTTACCCGCAAAGTTTACAGCATAGTTGTTATGTTTACTGATTATACTCAAAAATGCTCCCGTCTTGTGTTTTTGTTTTGTAGAAAAAGGGCAAAGCCAGCTATTACGTTGCGGCCCACCGCTAGCTTCGGTGCCTATCACGACTTCATGCGGAATTTGGTGACGCATATGGGGCCAAGGCATTTTGTGGGCTACGAAGATAGTGTATTCAGACACTACGTCCAATTTGGCCCACCTGGTGTCGATCTTCCCACCTTTGAGCACATTTTGAGCCAGTGGGACAAGAAGAGCAAAAAATTCGTCTTCACCGATAGGAATGATAGAGAAGAGATCGCATGCTCATTCAACCTTGAGTGGGTAATGGAGCATACATGGTTCTTCAATGAGGGGCTTCATGTTGACCACAATCGGGATAGGAAAAATAGGATTTGGTCCAGGTTTTTTAACAAACCCGAGGCGGGGGGTTCCAGCAGTATAGCTCCCCCCAAAGGAGGCCCCACCAAACGCAATGTCGAGGACCTGCTCTTGAAGATGATACTATCTTCTGATCGCCGAGATGTGAAGGATTTTGTCCTGCTACAGATCCTCTATCAGCTGAGCATGATTTGGTGTCCAAGCAGTATTTCCGACGTACCTAGGCATTTATTCAAGTACGTCGACAGCATCGAACAGGTTAATAACACTGCTTGGGGGACCTATATATTCAGTAAGACATCTGACGCGATAGAGAGGGCACTGAAGGGTCCTGAGCCAGGGAAGACGACATTATATCTGCAAGGGTGTACCCCTCTAGTTTGTGTAAGTAATCATGTTTTTTACTACTGATTGTGAAGGTTAGGGTTTGGTTGTCAGGGTTACGGTTTCATTGTCAAGGTTACTGTTTGGTTGTTAATATTATGGTTTGGTTGTTAAGGTTACGTTTTTATTGTTAGGGTTACTTATTAATTGTTACAGATGAAGATGTTTGTTAAGTTTTTATTTCTCTAAGGTGCAGTTGTGGTATTATGAACTCACCGGCATCAAGAAGCCAGCAGTTGGTTGTACGGTGAGGCCTCCCCTAACAAATTAGGTGAGACTTGGGGACGTTGCTGGTTCTTTGAGATTGGCCACTGTTGTTGCTAAAGCAAACAAAGCTACGATAAAGCTTCCACAGCAACATGGACAACTTCAAAGAATCGAGGGAGGTTTTTAGGGGAAGGAGCAGGGGATAGAGAAAGAGAAGATGAGAGAGAGAGAGAGAAGAGGAGGAGGATTAAGGGTCCGGCTGCAGTAGACGTCGGCAGGGCTCGTGGCCCAAGAGACCTTCTTCACAAGAAGAAGAGGAGAGCAGAAGATGACAACATCCTAATTGATGCACTTGTAAGAACTTAGCAATCGTGGATTTCATTTGTTTTTAAATTAATTAATCTTTTTAATAATACTCTACCTGTCCATTGCATATGTGATGCCACAGGATATTGATGAAGACGCCGAGCAGCCAAATGAGGCAGTTGAGCAAATGGAATGGCCTCAGCAAGTTATCTACTGGAAGAGCATCGCGGCAATGAACGAAGCATTACATCGCGAGAACGAGAATAAATTCAAGGTTATGATTGCTGCAGACCGTGTAAAGATAAGTGCTCTTTCTGTGAAGGTGGCTAAGCTGTATGCTCAAAATAGAAGACTGAGAGAGGAACTAAGCGAAGCACGATCCGGAACCCTCTCTGTATACAAGGATAAGAGCCCTACAGGATTGGTGTCCAGCTCATTGATGGAGCCGCAAACTTGTACATGTTAGATGTGGCTTGCAATTACGTTTGCGTGTTATGTTTAAAGATTGATTGATAAGTATATGTATTTATTGTTAAGGTTAAGAATGTATTGTTAACTTTACGGATCTAATGTTAAGGTTAGGGATTTATTATTAAGTTTAAGAATGTATTGTTAACTTTACGGATCTATTGTTAAGGTCAGGGATTTATTGCCAAGGTTGGAGTTTGATTGTTAAGTATCTTGCTTAGTTTTAGGGTTATGTAACTGATGCTATGTTTTTTTTGACAATGAAGTACCTAAGCTCATTTGTGTTTATTTTTTGAATCAGACACTTCAGGCACCGTAGGTGGCATTGATGTACAGTACGAGGAGGATGTCAATAAATCATTATTTGATGAAGCTAATAAGGAGAGCGAGTCCCCTCCAACAGGGGGGCCCTCTCCACAACCATTGTTTTCTGATATCCACAATGAGAGTGAAGATGCTCCGCCGGGAGAATTACCTCCACCAGAGGCATCTGCTGTTGACAAGGCTCTTGAGGCAGAAATAAACGAGGGAGAGAAGGTGTCCCCGCCAGCGAAGGAGCTGCTAACTTGTACATGTCAGCTTGCTTTTGTACTATATGTTAGAGGTTGGTTGTTATGTCTACGTATTGGTTGTTAAGCTTTTTATTGTTTATAGTCTGAATATTATCAGAAACAGGCACTCAACGCGAGGGCACTGGAAGGGAAATAACGCCGGCGGTTGAAGTCCCTTCTGCAGGTGATGGGGAGACGCAAACTTGTATAGGTTAGCAACTTTTTCACCATGTGTTTAGGCATCAGTTGTTAGGTTTACTATGAATTTGTTAAGTTTAGATAGAAGGGGCTATGTTTTCTTAATATTTATACCTCGAATGGGATGTTTGGAATCAGACACTCTGCGGGAGGACACTGGGATGGAAATAAAGCAATCAGAGAATACCCCTCCACCAGCAATAGAGACATCAACTAATGACGAAGATGCTCCTATTGTGTTTTCAAAGGCTTTGAGTAAGAGAAAGAGGGGTGCAACGGGGGCACGCGGGAAGGTGGCCGCTGCTGCACCCCCTAAACGGAAGAGATGCAAAAGAGCGTTGAAGCCTTCCAAGTGGGTAGTCACCCCTTACACTGAAGGGAAGAAGAAGAAAGAAAAAGACAACATAGGGGACAACGCTATAATAGAAGTGGATGGGGAGGAGGAAGCGCAGGTGCAGGAAAAGGTAGTAGAGTCGGCTCCTGCTCGGCTACAAAGTGACCCCCACTCTATCTGGGAAAAACACATGAGTTCCCCTATGAGTCCAGAAGAAGAAATGTACAGAAATAAGCTGAACGAGGGGATTCCCTTTCCAAGAGGCTTCATCATCAAGTTTTTGGACGACAAGGACACATTTGTACATAACTATAAGGTGTCAGTAGATGTTGCCGCGCTACTGACGGAAGAGGAGCAAAAAGCTCTTAACCATTTTTGCATTTGTAGATGTAACAAGTAAGTATTTACCTCACATCTCAAGTATTTACGTTTGTTGTTTAGTTTAGGGGTTTGTTGTTATGGTTACGGGCTTTTTTATATGGTTATTGATTTGTTGTTTAGGTTAAGGGTTTTTCGTTATAGTTATTTATTTGTTGTTAAGGTTCCGTGGTAGTTGTTAAGGATACGTGTTTGATGTTATGGTTACGGGTTTGTTGTTATGGTTACGGGTTATTTGTTATGGTTATTGATTTGTTGTTTAGGTTAAGGGTTTTTCGTTATAGTTATTGATTTGTTGTTAAGGTTGCGTGGTAGTTGTGAAGGATACGGGTTTGATGTTAAGGTTACTTGTTTGATGTTATGGTTACGGGTTCTTTGTTATGGTTATTGATTTATTGTTTAGGTTAAGGGGTTTTTGTTATAGTTATTGATTTGTTCTTGCTGCTAATTGTTAGTTGCTAACTATAATTTTTGTTTTGTCCCTGTTTGCAGTTTTATTAAAGCGTACACCGGATCTTTCGGGTCTATTAGCCGGCTTGAGATCCTCAATATATTACGCGGTGGGCGACTGGATGATGCAGTAAGATTTTCGATTGGTATTTATTCATTAGCTTATTTAATAATACTAATATTAATTACCAGTTTCCAACTTATGACAGATTGTTGATACGCTGCTTGACTTTGTTCGTGAAAATAAGAGAGCGTCGTCCAGTATAAAATTTGGGGTGGTCCCTGTTTGGTTTAGTGTAAGTTTATGTCTGGATGTTGATCTCCTACCTATCAGCATATAATCTATGCTAAAAGGAACCTGATCGGGTTAATTCTTTATTGCAGCACCAGATACACGTGGAGAAACCAGATTACCAAGAACTACATGATATCTACATCAAACACTTGGTCGATGAAGGGTGTACTAACCTCTTAGTTCCTATTGTCCAGGGCGATCATTGGCATCTGCTGGAGTTTGATGTCGAAAATGATATTGTCAGGCATTACGACTCCTTGAATGAGAGATCTGGACATTGGGAACATGTGCTCAAAATCGTCAAAGCCTTCAACTACATTAAAGCTGGTTTCAATGAGGACCAATTGCACAGCGTATTCGACCCAATCAAAGTTCCATGTGAGGTGCAAAAGGGATCGTAAGTTTGCCGTAACCCTTGTTGGAATTCAATGTTGGAAACTGGTTGTTACGGTTACGAATTTGTTGTTATGTTTTGATTAAAAGCAACAGTGGTCTCAATGCTTCCTTGTTTTTGTGTGCAGGTATGACTGTGGGATCTATGTCTACCAGTACGCACAAGCGATTATTGAAGGTAGAGATGTCCTGCACGTCACGCCCGTAGAGCATAACACATGGGTGGTTCGTGCGAAGCTAGCAGCGTACTTACTGATTGAAGGCAGGAAGAGGAAAAAAGAGTTGGGAAAACTTGACGATGATGACGTTGAGATGTAGATTTTTTGTAAATGATATATTACAATTCTTTGTTGTTAATAACAATATATATGTAAATATTATAAGGTAAATTTAAACAATATACATGTAAATATTATAAGGTTAATATCAAGGGATAATTATTAACCGTAACCTCACCAACAAACAGCAAAGCTTAACAACATCGCAAAATTCTGTTAACTTGTGCTTCAAATGCAACCAAACTAAATTTGAAAAGATTTCTGTATTCCTAACAGCCAATAGTTTATGATATGCTCGTCAACAGAGGGATAACATTAACAACAAACCCATGAGTTCAACAACAAAACCCTAACCTCACCAACAAACAGCAAAGCTTAACAACATCGCAAGATTCTGCTAACTTGTGCTTCAAATGCAACCAAACTAAATTTGAAAAGATTTATGTATTCCTAACAGCCAATAGTTTACGATATGCTCGGCAACAGATGGATAACATTAACAACAAACCCATGAGTTCAACAACAAAACCCTAACCTCACCAACAAACAGCAAAGCTTAACAACATCGCAAGATTCTACTAACTTGTGCTTCAAATGCAACCAAACTAAATTTGAAAAGATTTCTGTATTCCACGCACCTATCAATCTTAACTATCTTGTTATTGTACAAGATCATTGAAAAGAGCCACATGCATTCACCCACAGCTAATGGAACTAAAAGCAAACACATAAGGGGATAACGTCTTCATCAGCGTGAGGGATACCCAGGATCTTCATCAGTGTGCGCAAACCTCGTCGCCATGACCTTCATCGGCGTGAGGACTAGCGTTGATCTTCTGGTTTTAATGACGAAAGGAGAACTTGTAGGTTTTGGGGAGAGGGTAGCTCGGGCTTCAGATTAAATGATAGAGGGTCAACAGAGAATAAATGGTAAGGAAGATTGAGGAAAGAATGAGCCGAAAGGATGTCTGCGCTATCCTGTAGTTGAACAGGCGAAGGATAGGAGCCCATGTTATATTAACTCTCCTCCTTGGGAACTAGGAGAAACATTAAATGCAGTAGCAGAGAATATCCTTCGCTGACCGTGACAACCAAGCGCAAGTGAATAACAGTAAGAGACCTAACAGTAAACATAACATTCAATCGATAAACATAGCAACCAAATAATAACCTTAACATCAAAACCATAACCGTAACATTTGTAACGATTTACTTGACAATAAATCCATGTGCATGACAATAAAACGCTAAACTATATAGGCTCGTTCGAGTATAAGATTTCTTGGATTCTGACTGTATGATAGCATCAACCATTTGAATACTAATAACCTTATCTATTCCCCATTGTCAATTCTCTAAGTTCCATAAACTATGCTTGAATATAAATAACTTCCACCAAAGAGCTTTCCAGCAGCCTGTTAAGTTCACGAAAAGCTCTTTGGAGAAAGCTATTGCTATTCAAGCCCATCCGATGGAACTTCGAGATAATGGCAATGGGGAATATATAAAGGTAATAATATTCAAAAAATGTTGATGCTATCATATGGTCAAACCCAGAAATATTGAAGAAGTCTTCATAAGCGTGAGGGCTAGCCATGATCTTCTGGTTTATGAGATTGGAGAGGGGAGAGTTTAGGATGATCGAGAAAATAGTAAGAACAAATAGAATGGCGGTGGTGAGAAGATAAAGAAGATGTAAAGGTGAGGAGAAATGTTATATAGTGCGGTTCTGTATTGGTACAATCTGAAGGATGGTGATATTACTCTACTACCTTGGGAACTATGAAATGCATTGAATGCAGTCAAATCAAAAATATCTTGGTAACCTTGATAGCCAATTGCAAGTGAATAATAGTAACCTAAACAACAAACAAATAAAACTGACAACAAAGAGAAGGTGGATAACAGGTGTATAACAGTAAACTTAACATTCAATCGATAAACTTATAAACCAATCAAAAACTTCAACATTAAAGTGATAAACTTGACAACCAAATAATAACCTTAACAACCAAGTCAAAACTTTAACATTAAAGTGATAAACTTGACAACCAAGTAATAACCTTAACAACCAAGCCTAAAAAACCTCAACATTGAAGTGATAAAATTGAAAACCAAGTAATAACCTTAACAGTCAAGCCATAAAACCTAAATTTTAACGATATACTTGACAATTTTTACAATCGGTGATACTGACAACAAAGAGCAGGTGGATAACAGGTGTATAACAGTAAACTTAACATACAATCGATAAACATATCAACCAAGTCAAAACTTCAACATTAAAGTGATAAACTTGACAACCAAAAAATAACCTTAACAACCAAATCAAAACTTCAACATTAAAGTGATAAACTTGACAACCAAGTAATAACCTTAATAACCAAGCCTAAACTTCAACATTAAAGTGATAAAATTGAAAACCAAGTAATAACCTTAGCAGCCAAGCTATATCCTTCACTTGTAATGATATATAGGATAAGAAATTCATATACATGACAACAAAACGCTAAACTATATAGGCTCATTACAGCTTGCACGATTGTGACCCTCCATGTTGCATCGAGAGCACTTAACAGGTCGGGTGTTCAGCGACCTGTTGTTGATTCGTCTAGTGCATGGTCTGCCACGTCTTTTTTTTGGTGAGAGGAGGCTTCAATAATCGCTCTTCTGGCGGTACAAAGCGCTTCTCGTAATCTGGGATGGGGTAGATGATCGGTGCATAGCTTGCTCTGAATGAGTCAACAGTCATGTACCAATCGCAATATTGATAAATTTCTCGTCCCATCCATGTAATTGCAGCGCACGCATGTTTGCAGGGAATGCGGGTGATGTCCCAGGACCTGCAAGAACAAGTCCGATTTCTCAAATCTACGCGGCAAGTTTTATTGGACTCGACCTCCACAATATCTTCCGTCGAATGTTTAATCGCCAAGCAGCTACCATGCTGAATGTTATCACTCAGCACCATCTCCGCTTCCGGGCATAAGTATCCAGACCATTTCTGACCCAATAGCCTCCTTTCATGCATGCGTTCCATTATTTGCTTCCGTATGGTCTCAACCAAAGGTAAGATTCGCAACAATCGTGCCTTTCTTATCCAGCTATTGAAGGACTCAGTAACGTTTGAAGTAACATGGCCATACCTTAACAACAAAACACTAACATTAACAATAAAACCATAAACTAAACATTAAAGACCTAACCTTAACAACAAATATCCTAAACTTAACAGCAAAACCCTAGCAGAATAACTCTAACCATAACAATAAAAATCTAACCTTAACAGAAAACTGTAGGATAACTCTAACCTAAACAACTATAACAGTGTTGTAACAAAATAACGTTGGGACCAAGCTATCTTACCATATACCAGGAAAATGCGCGTTTGCCCATCTCTCCGGGGAGTATTCCATTACAGCGACGTAAGCCCTGTGATCGATCACTGCCAATTCTTTCATGTCATTATCCTATTCAGATATTGTGAACTTATAAGCCGCAGATTGTAACAGCTCGCCCAACGTAGTCGCGACATTTGCCTTGTGACCAAAATCCTTCATCTTCTTTTTGAAATTCTCGACTAGATGCAGAACACACCTTGAATGGAATGCATCTGGAAAGAATTCCTCGACTTCTACCCTGATACCCTTGTCGACGTCTGAAATCATTACCAGTCGATGTGGAGGTTGGTAAGGATTTTCCCTATCATACAGTAACGTTCATAATCATTGTAAGAACCATTTCCAGTTAACCTCATTCTCTTGGTCGCATACACAATAAGCTAGGGGAAATATTCCCTGGTTGCCGTCATATCCAGTAGCGCTAAGTAGTATGCCTCTGTAACGATGTTTAATAAATGTTCCATCCAAAAACAATAGAGGCCTACACCCAGCAATGAACCCTTCAATACAGGCATTATAACTAATGAACAATCGCCTGAACCTCCTGTCATCAGCATCAATAACAACACGACTCCCTGGATTAGTTGCATACACTATGGATTCATACCTGTATGAATATAACAACAAAGCAGTACATTTAGCGAAGGATTCATAACCATAACGAATGATCTTCAAACTTCACGACCAACACGTACACTTAGCGATGAACCAATAACTTTAACAACTAATACGTATAGTTAGCAGCCAAAACGTAAGCAATAGATTTAGCAAAGGATTCGTAACCATAACAACTGATCTTCAAACTTCATAACCAACACGTACACTTAGCGACGAACCAATAACTTTAACAACTAATACGTATAGTTAGCAACGGAAACGTAAGCAGTAGATTTAGCAACGGATTCATAACCATAACAACCGATCTTAAAACTTCACAACCAAACCGTATACTTAACGTCGAGCCACCAACTTTAACAACTACTACGTATAGTTAGCAACCAAAACGTAAGAGTGATTTCAGAAGAATAAAAAAGAAAAGGACCATCTCAGTGAATCGTAAGCCTCATCATCGTCACCGAACAGGTCCTGTTGAGCTATTTTCTTGCTCCACCACGCTTTACTGTAGTTAATCTTGATGCCAAAATTAGAGAGCATGTCGTTCTTGATATCGACCGCACGAAGATCTGGCCTAACCTTCAAAACAGCTTGTATTTGGCTTGCAATGAACTTCCTTGATGCCCTTGAGTTGCCAGCATTTGCTCCATGTTGACCGCAGGTGTGGGTAGACTTGAAATTCTTTATGGACATGATAGACGAATTTCTGAGCGGGGAAACAAACAACATCCAAGGGCAACCATGTGTGTGCTTGAATCGGCAATAGACTCTTATGCGTCTTTGTTCATTGTGGTAAAAATCATACTCGAACCGTTTAGCAATTGAATAGTATTGAAGTGCTAATCTAACTTCAGCAGCACTATCAAATTTCTAACAAACTTCACGTATGGAGGTGTGCCACTCAGTTGGGATCTTTGTTTGGTGATTAAGCATGTCTTCCAGCAGCATGATTGAGTCGCCGGTGGGGTTGTCATTAGGAATACGCTCATCATTACAGGTTTGGGTGAACGTGGTATCTGCGCACCACGAATTTTCTGTCGGTATTGTCCTGAAGCAGTAATAAAAATACATAGCCTTAGCAACGAACTGATAACCTTAACAACGAACTCATAAACGTAACAGCCAACACATATCCTTAACAACTAACCTTTATACTTAAGGGCAGACTCATGACCTTAACAACAAACGCATATACTTAACATCAAACACCTTATCTTAGCAACCAACCAGTATACATAACAGCCAACAAAACACCTTATCTTAGCAACTAACCAGTATACGTAACAGCCAACAAATAACCTCAACAACCAGTGCTTAACATAACCTTGACAACTAACACATTACCTAAGCAACCAATGCATGAGGTTAACAACTAATGGCAAAACCTATCAGTAAACTCAAAAGGAAATTAGGGGTGTAATTCCTACGCAGTATCCGGCGTCGTCTGCGTGTTCTGCGATGTTGAGGATTCCCCAGCGGAGGTAGCATACAAATTCGCGTTTGTAAATCCATTACGCCGACAATACTCGAACATCAAATTTAAGTCGTCATCATTGTCAATTGAAATACTGAATTTTTTTCCCTTTCGCAAATGAACTTCAGTGAAAGAGATTGCATTGGTATTTTAAGCCTTTCCGCCACTCGATATCTCAAGCTGATTATTTCTGTATTCTCTTTGATAACGACGAATACACCGTCACCACCTTTGTTGCTTTTTGCCTTCGTTACCACGCATAGAAGAGATCCATCCGCCATTTTATTACAGGGAGTAGTTGAAGAATCGAAAAGGCTTTTATTGAGGAGAATTAAGTGGAATGAACAAATTAGTTGGGGAATGGAAACAAATCAGCGATTTTAGCTTGAAGGGGAATATAGATGGTGATAATATCTGGTGATAATTTTGGAGGGAAATGGGAATCCCCCCCCCCCAAAAAAAAGCCATTCTAATCACTATTTAATGCCTACAGTCGAAACGATGGGTTTCCGTCGTGAGAGGGTGACGAACACAGGCTGCGAAGGGTATTTTGGGCATTTCGAGAGGGGTTTAAACGGAGTTACGCCTGGGGATTCGTTTTGGGGGCTGGAAGAAAATCGGGGGTGGTTTCGGGGGTAAAGGGCCCGTTGAAAAAGTCTTGGGGGGGGGGGGGGCGGGGGGCAGAGCACGTTTTTGGTTGTTTTGGGGGCTGGAAGCAATTTTCCCTAATTACAATCTTGATTTACAATAGTGTACTTAAAAATATATTATTATTTTTTACTTATGAAAAAGAGATTACTTTTTACAGTAACTAAAGTAAAAGTAATCTATTTTTCATGAATAATTCACAATCATGCTCCCTTCGCAAGTGTGAGTCCAATAAATCTTTTTATTACCAACTAGCATCGTGCACGTGCTTTACACGTGTGTCCATTTTCATGTTTATATGTAGGTTATAAGTGCGCATTGCAATGATAATTTTATGTATCTAATGTATAGTTTTATTATATAATAGTATTTTAAATTAGTTTGATTTGCATTAACACTTTATTAGATATCAAATCGGTTTTTCCAATCATAAATTTTATACAATTTTTTAGGGTAAATTTCACAAATGCCCCATGATAAAGCCCTCTAAATTTTAAAATGTCACAAAACTCTTTAAGGTTTAAGGTTCTCAGAAAACCATATTCAAACCCTAAAAGCGTGAAACACAATTTTTATTGGTAAAAATATCAACTTGCATAATTTTACTCATATGTGAAAAAGTACAAAGTAAGGATTATTGCCATTAAGAATGATTTTTGAAAATTGTTGAAAGTTTAAGGGGATTGAGATCACCAAAGATCTTTTCTTTTTTCTTTCTTTTTTTGGGGTAGGCGCCCCCCCCCCGGCCCCCCGCCATATGACATTTTGCAAGTTATTGGTATTATCTAAAAAATGACCAAATTTAAGGGGTTTTCTAAAAGACTAAAAAAACACTTAAATACCTTATATTTTCATCTTCCTTAACCTTATACACCCCAAATTGTAAAAGTTTGCACTTAACACCCAGCTTGTTTAAACATAACAAATTAGTATATTATGTTATTTGAATGTCTGAGTATTCGCATGTTCTACTCATATGTCAATTATGGCTTTGTTTTACCCTAATTGATTTTTTATTTACATTTTACCTACCTTTTTACCATAGGAGGAGGCTAATTTCATCCAATGGTAATTTGGTCTTAACCCTAAAAATTAACTCAATTTAAAAATTTTAATGGAAAAATTGGTATCCTTAATATACATATTTCTCCTTCATTACCTTGTTCTTGATCCAAATTAAAGTTGAGCTATGATTTAATTGTTTGCAAGAAACAACATTGGTAAAAAAAGAAATTTATAACACTGGTTAAGAAATCTTAGTTAGCTAATAATTTGTTTTGATAAATCCAAAGAGATGTATGGCCTAATTCTTCGCCTCCCATGACCATGTCATTCATTAGCCTTTTGAGATGATACTTTAAGGTTTTGAATTTTATTATTAATTCATTATTCGCATAATTTTACTAAACTAATAGACAATTTAGTAATCAAAGTATTATTGACTTACTATTGTGCCAAAAAACTTATGGTGTGAGTAGATATATGTGAAAAAACAGTCTTATATCTCTCCTCTCATTACCTAGTTATTGATCTAGATCGACATTCGCAATAGTTTAATGGATTGCAGTAGATGACATTTACATAGAAGAGATATTTTTATAATAAATCTAATAACTCAAGTTCAAAATTTTCTTACTTAGCAAATAACTTATTCTAATTTGTTTTTGAAATGCTAGTTTATTGATTCAAGATTTATAATTAATTAGTTTTTAACATAATTTTACCGAACGAATAGCTACTTTTAGATTCATAAATTTCAATAAAAATGTTATGATATAAGAACTAAAAAGCTAAAATAGATCGCCAATGCAAGAGATCAAATCATTCTTTGTCAATCAAATCAACATTCAGTTTCAAAGATTAAACAACAAATCAAATTCTTCTAATCAATATTAAAAAAAGTTAAAAAAGATGAATAGATTTGCAACCTTGTAAATTTATCAATATATTCTTTATTTATTTATTTTCATCATTCAATTTTAGTCCACCAACTTTTTTAATGAATCTGATATGAATATGCCGTTATAATATATTAAATTGACTTAGTTATTACTTAAATTATTAAATTAATTATAATTAATTTACTAATATAGAATAATTTTAGCATCACTACATAATTAAGATAGAAGTTTCCTTTTGCTCCTTTAATTCAATGCATGTAATCATGTAAAGAATCATTAAAAACCTCATAGTTAACAAAATGCCGCACGATTATAGTTTGAGAACAAAGTAGAATGCGATTATGTATAGAAACTTTAATTATTATTTATTAAATGAATCACTTATTTTTACATCATCTCAAAAAAAGGGCAAAAAATAATTGAACACCTTAGATTTTAGTCTGTAGCAATGTTGATCAAGAAAAGAACATGAAAATTATAAAGATCGTAGAGAAAGTAAGCTCGAAAATGCCAAGGTCGCAAGCAACGAAGAGAGCTAGATTTTGCTCTTTTCTTCTTAATCTAAATTTTAATTGCGAAGTGGAATGCTGATTGGAGAATTTTGATAATTTTTTTTTGTTATTTATAGTGATTTGGTAGGAGAGATTAGTTGTAACGTTTTTTGTCATTAGTGCACACAAAGTTATGTTAGTGTACCATGTTAGTGGAGGAGTGTTTATGAGTGGGTGATTAATTGAAAATTTGATGACAATCAATTGGGAGGTTATGGAAAATTAAACATATATGCCTTCATGTATGTATGCATGGATGTGCAAGCATTGGGGAGGTTATAAAAAATAGAGCATGTATGTATGAATGGATGTATTGGAGGGCATTTTGGGTAGAAATGTTTTAAAATGACAACCCACTTTTATAATAGTATTGATGATTAGATTAGATATCAGACACTTTTGGATATACATCCTCATCCAGTCCTAATTAGTAGAAACAATAAAAAACTGTAATATGATACTATAGTATAGTAAATGAGAGGTTTTTGAAACAGTCATTTTCATAAAATTATTCGCCAAAATCGACCTACTTGAAAAATATTTATCAAAATTGACTTAGTTTTAGCTATGTCAGTGACTCGCACTAAAACTAGGTCGATATTGAGAAAAATATTTACAATCTTTCACGAGATTGGCAATCCAGTATAGATTAATGACCTACTCTAATTCTATAAGGTTGTCAATCTTGTAAGCCCATAAGATTAAGAATACCTTGGACTTTTAGTTTCTACAAAATTGCGTACACGGAGCCCAATTAAGCAAATTTGTGGCAACTAAAGTCCAAGGGATTCCCCAATCCGGTGGACCATAAAACACTACTACTTACCACGAGATTGGCAATCCCGTGGAATTAGTGTAAGTCAGTAATATCTACGGGTCTCATAATCTCGGAGACTGCATAAACATTTTTTTGCAAAATCAACCTAGTTCTAGCATATGTTGCTAACGTGGCTGACACTAGGTTGATTTTGATAAATATTTCTCACCTAGATCGATTTTGATAAATATTTCTCCTATAATAAATTGATTTCCCAAGTAATTTATATATTAATATTATAAAATATTGTGCGTGACGGAAGCCAAAACCAAAACGATGTGCTTCGAGAGACCAAATCAAACAAACGCTGAGAGAATGCCAAACAATATAAAATAACGACACAAACTCAAACAACCAATTTTAACATGTTTCGACAAGTTGCCTACGTCCACGTGGCAAGAAGGGGATGGGGGTTTTTCACTAATAGAGAAGAAGAGTACAAACTAAGATTACAAATCACTCGAACTCACCAATTAATCTTACCAACAAATCTCTAATTCTTTCCAAATAAAACCCAAACCAATAGCTCAGAAAATACCTCTTTTTTGTGCACGCGCGCGCGCACACACATACATATATATACTTTCGTACTTAAATATATATAACTATATACACTTAGGACTAAGATACTACGACACCTAGAACTATATATAAATATACATTAATGATAATATCATAATATAATTATGTTTAAAATATATATAATATGAATAAATTTAATAATCGGGCTGGGTTTTACCAATACAATCTAGACTCGGATCGGGAGCCCTGTCGGTCTGATTTGTTTGGGTTTTTCATGGCCCGGTCGTATCCGGGCCGAAGCCCAAATAGACACCTCTACTCTTAGATTGTTACGGAGGTACTGTATTAGTGCGGGGTGGTTGGCTTGGTTTCTCACGGTCAAATTGTTGCTAATTCTTGAAGAAATAGTAGCATGGTTCAGCAAATCCTAATATAATACATTCAAAAGGGTAAGCAAATTTAATGTTCTAATAAATAATTCTTATAGGGAAAAGACTACTGATATATTTCCATCGGTTTCGTTAACTCAAGTATCTTTAGTAATAGGACAACAAATTGATGTGATCATTGATTGCATACCAAAGACATGTCCTGCAATTTATTTAAATGACAGCATATTTAAATTGAACACTTAGTATTTTGAGATTACCCATTCAAAATTTAATATCTAAGTGTATACGTATTTCTTTGACTAGTTTGCGGTCTGTGCAGAGCATGACGAATTTTTTTTTCATGCTACAACAATCATGTTTCTTAATACTACAGTAAGTTTTTGAAATGCTGCGCAATCTCCCATTTTGAAAGTGCTACGGTGTACCCGTGTGCTACAGTAATAGTGTTACTGTTCACAACATCAATCATAAGTTCCTTGAATTGCTATGGTATCTCGTATTTTTAAAATTACTATAGTAATAAAGCTACGGTTCATACTACAGTAATTATTTTACTGCTAGATTTACTGTAGCATGAATAGGAATTCTCTAATCCTCCTATTTCTATAAAGGAATATATTTGTTTTTTTTTGCCATGACAGATGCTAGGGCTTGAAATCTGCGTGGATATCATGGTAGTAGGTAGGGGTGTCCAAAAAGCCCGTCGGCCCGGGCCCGGCCCGGAGCGCGGCCCAGCCGGGCCCAGAAACCCGGGCCATGTCCGGGCTCCGGGCCGGGCCTGGGCCGCCTCTTTGGTGCTCGGCCCTGTTTTCCGCAAAAGTTGTCTTCATTGATGATTCCATTAATCTTCTTTTGATTACAAAGAATTACAATGAAAAATAAGAAAATTACAACTTTTAAAGAAAATAACACAGAATTCGTTTATCGAATACTGCTTTTGTGGGACTTTGCCTGTGCCGGGAACGCTTTGGTTCGTGGACCACCGAATCTCAGATCGTGAGAGGGGGGCGTATGACTCTTTCTTCGTTATCGAAGTCAGAATTGAAAACGATATCTTATCGATGTAAGATAGTCGTTCTTCTTGAAAACAAGTCTAAGCCTGAATGTCAAGGAATCGCTCCAGGAACTGAAATCTCTCCTCTCTCTGCTCTGGAATACTCTAAAAATGCTCGATCCTCGTCAGAAGTGACCCTAGGGGGGTATTTATAGCCTCAGGGGTCTGTAACTGCAAAAACACAACTCGATAACAAGTCAGTACGGCGCGACAGTGTTTTACTGTCTCGCTGGTCGAGACAGCATTTGCTGTCTCGCCCAGCGCGACAGAACATTTACTGTCGCGCCCAGCGAGACAGTAAAAAGATGTCGCGCCCAACGAATATTCTTGGCAGTTTTGCTGTAACTGCCTCCCCACGTTTCAAACTCCGTTATTTTGGCAGTTATTCGCTTGATTTTCGCCCACGTTGTTTCCCACGTCCCTTGGCAGTTAATGGACACGTGTAGGGCAGTTATTGGGGTGGTTATTTGTCCATTTCAATGCTGTAGACAGCAAATTTACTGTCTCGCTGGCGAGACAGTAAATACTGTCTCGCTGAGCGAGACAGGAAATGCTGTCTCGACCGGCGCGACAGCAAATGCTGTCTCGACCGGCGCGACAGTAAAAGACTGTCTCGCTGGCGAGACAGTAAAAGACTGTCTCGCTGGCGAGACAGCAAAAATTGTAAGTTTTGGGTTATTTTCCCAGTTTTGAGTGGTTTTCTGCGTTGGGATATCTATTAGCATTTTTTGACGCCTACAGATACCCCCTCCAAAGTATTCCAGACGTATTCTTTTATAGAAGAGTCTGGGATGCTTTGGATAAGATAGATTTTACTTACGATCCCTTCAATGTTTGGTTGAGTAGATCATGTAGCAGGACTTGCAAATGGTTTCAACCTCTTGACCTCTCCTGGCTTTAGTCTATCCAGTTCTTTGTAGAATAGCTAATGTCCTCTCAGTGTCGCGTTTATCGCTTGACCGTTGTCGAGATCTTGAATCGAAGCTGGTATTTGTTCTTGTAGGTCCAACTCTTGCCATTGAATTGACACATTCATTGAAAATTCAACAGGTTATCCTTAAGAATATTCAGATTAATATTCTCCAGGAACTTCCTATTGGGTGTGGGAAACAGTTTAGACTCGTGTACCCATTGGAGTATTCGTCTGTATCGCATTTGATTTTTGATCAAGAGAACATCTGCCGTTTCATGCTGCTAGACAATTCCCCAGTGTTTACTGTCTCGTACGGCGAAACAGTATTTGCTGTCTCGCTCGGCGAGACAGTATTTGCTGTCTCGCTCGGCGAGACAGTATTTGCTGTCTCGCTCGGCGAGACAGTATTTGCTGTCTCGCTCGGCGAGACAGTATTTTACTGTCTCGCTCAGCGAGACAGTATTTTACTGTCTCGCTCAGCGAGACAGCGTATAAAATCGGGACTTAGGTTTTTTTAGGGCTTTTTACGTTGGATTTTGGGCGATTTCCAGCGGTTTTCTTGGGCGATTTTCGATCAGTTTTCTTCTATTTCTTCTCCTCTTCGTTGCTGATTTGCGTGGTGCCTCTATTCGTGAAGATTCCAATCGGATTTCAAAGGTCAGTTTTTTCCCTTTTCCCTCAAAACCCTGACTTTCTCCGACTGTAGTCTTGTATGCACTGTTTCCGACATATCTCATGATATTTTGGTCGATTTCATGTTTAAAACCCTAACCTCTTTGTTGGTTTTCGATGTAGTTCGTGTATTCGTCATGTCGCCGCGTAGACCCAAAATTTCCCGGAGCCGTCCGACTGTTCAGAGCCCTGAGGAGGCTGTTCCTGTTGCCGCTTCGCATGGGGGTACGTTTCTTTCACCCTTTCATCAATTTAGATATTGTATTCTGTCCGTTTCATATATATGTGCCAGTATTTGTATGCAGATCCTCGTTTGTATCCTTTGAGATACATTCGAGAAGAGCCGGCATCCTCCTTTGAGGGGATCGACGCTTAAAAGTGCTCGTTTTGCTTAGACAAAACACACTTCAGAACATGCAGGGGCGATTTCATATCATCCTACATGTATTGAAAGGCTTTGATATGCCGTTATAATGTCCGTGTATAACGACGCATATCTCCTTTATACGTGTGGGAAATGACAAATCGTCACACCTGTCATGAAATAACGACTATATCTTATAGAATAAGATATACCGCTTTCTCTATAATCTTCATGACTGTTCTTACACCATTTACATGTATTATTTTTTTTAATCAGTTCACTTTCCTCCTACTGCCCTTCCTGCTGATGCGGTTACGGGTCGGAGTAATATTACTCATTCTCTTTATGAGGGGTTACCATTAGTAGAGTCCGCTCCCCGGTTTAAGTCAGATTATAGTGAAGGGGCTCGAGAATTGATTCAGCGAGGTAGTTGTCGTATTCTGCGACGGATAATCACTGACACCCCTCTGATTTCAGAACGAGATGATAACAAGTACATAAGGAAGCCGGATTTTTTGTTTGGTGACTCTATGAAAGATCCGGAGGTCGCATTCTGTAAGCCCGCACAATGGTTACATCAAAGCGGGTCGTCATTCTTATATTTACCTTTGATTCCTCGGGATCACTCACTGTTGAAATTCAGGAATTTGTCAGTTAACCGCGAGATGTTCTGGAGATTGACCGAAAACCACGAAAGCATACATTGTGGTTTTATAGGGAAGGAAGCCACCCCAGGTTCAAGTGAGAGAGCTTCGATACGAGGGCTTCATCCAGGTGTCTTAGGACAAGACAACATCCCTCAGAATGAAAAGACAGCGCAAGCCCATACTGTGAAGAACCGGTTAGCGGCAGCGGGCAAAGTATTACCCAGGGAGAATTTTAGATGTTATGGATGGGTCCATTACTTTGGAGACAAGTGGTGGTGGACCAGAATGACTCGCTATGTGTTGCAACGCTGGGAGCGAGAATTAACAGATTTAGGGTTGGCGATCCCGATTCGTGCTACCATGAGTGGTCTGCAAATTAGTGTGGGTCATTTTCTCTGTTTGTTCGAGATTTACAACCCGGACACTAATACATTCTTTATCCAGAACGGGGAGCTTGGACTGCCACTTCATGAAATGATGCAGGTGTCTGGTTTGCCGATAGGCGACTTCCCATACCAAGAGTTCTTCCCAACCACCAATCAACTGAACAAGATAAAGGATCGGTCAGCTGTGACTCATGACGTTCTATGGGAATTGACTTGCCACTATCACATAGCTACAGCTGAGATGGACCCTAAAGCTAGAAGGAAGTCTCCTCAAGTCAGCTTAAAACAATTCACCGATTATCTATTCAAGAATCTAGAAGACCGCTCGAGAGATGTATGCGGACTGTCTCCTATGAGCACAGATGAAATCAATCGGCTGTTGGAGAAAACAAACGCCCAGACTTACACTTCTCATTCAGAAGATGGGTTTCCGCATGGGACAAAATTCCGCTCTTATTTGTGGCAGGCCGGTGTTCCAATTAGCTCTACTGCTTTGCTGGCTGGTTTTCTAGCCTTGTGGCTAAAGAGGTGCGTAGTTCCCCACCAGTCTTCTGATGTGATGCCGATGGAAGTATTATATCCAGCCGTCCAGTTAGCTACAGGTCGCAAATTGTCCTTGCTTCCTGCTATGGTGGCTGCCATTCACAGTGGATTACGGCAGTTAATCACTGTGTTCACTCAGGAGAAAAAGAAACCCTCCGCCAGTCTATCAGTTCCGAAGCTGGAGTTGCCATATACTTATTTAATGGCCTGGTTAGTACTTCACCGACCAGATTTAATGGAGGCTCCTGCGGCGATAAATCCCCGTCTTCCTTTGTTGCAGAATCTTGAGGCTTGCAAGTGGATTAAGCATCGAGAACCAGATATAACCAGGCAGTTCAAAATCCACAAGTGTTGGGAATTCTTCCCCTGCTTCCCTTGGTTCTCTGGTACTTACAATACGACTTTATTGGATGTCGAAGACCCAAGGCAGAATCGTACTATCTTAGACATCGGGTGCTTCAGGTGGTTGATGAACATTCGACCAGGATATTTATTGTATAGGGTGAGAGATACTTGTCTCATTGAACCCTATCTTCCATGCCGATTTGCTCGTCAATTCGGCTACGACCAGATATATGTCGGCAACCCGAATCGTCACCTAAATTTCCGAGGAGGACTCATTGATGGCGCGAGAGCCTGGTTTTGGAGTATCACCGGCTGTACGGGCGCTGAGTTCGATCTCCCTTTGGAATCGCCACCCCTACGGATGACTTTCTTGTATTGCAAGTGGTTGATGGCCGCCAATATTGTCACCCAATACCGAAGCATGCCTGAGCCAGAAGAGACAGCTCCACGGCGTTCCAGCAGAATGACGCGTGATAGTATGCCTTTACCTCAAAAGAAAGAGGCTGCCGAATCGTCGAAGAAGGGAAAAGAACCGGCTCACTCGGCTGGTAGTGAAGAAGAATTCGACTCTGAGGAGACGGAGACTTCTGAAGAGGCGGGTGAGACTAGCTCAAGTTCTGATGAAAGAGCTGGTCTTCCCGATTCTTTCTTTGAGAGGGGACTTGTGCGTCCATCTGCTGCGTCTGCTCAACCAACGGATGCTCCGAGAAAAAGGAAAGAAAGAGTCGTTATGACTTATCCAAATAAGATGACAGTGGAAGTCCTCAGCGGGGATGAAGAGGATGAAGAAGATGAAGTGCCTCTTGCTCGTCGACCAAGATCCCGACCTTCTGCTCAAACTCAAACTCAAGCCTCTCCCAAAGCTGAATTACGCACTAAACATCGTCATGAAGGGTCTGAAGTTAAGGATAAAGGGCGTCCATCGAAAAGGCAGAAGAAATCCGCCTCCAAACCCCGTGTTCGTCTTCCGGCTGTAGAGGAGACGTCTGCTCACAGTGCTTCTTCAGATGAGCAAGGTAACTATTTGTTTTTATCGTCCCTACAATTTTTATGTTCAAGCTTGTTTCATGTTCAATTTCTGTAGGGAGTCGAGAAGAAGGAGAACTGCGAGTTGATGCTGCTTCTCCCGGAGGTATGGAGACCGAGGAGACCAGTTTTGTCCAGCAAATGGAGGATGCTCTGAGAGAAGGGCCAGCTGGTATTCCACCACCTCCTGACATGGATCCATCAGCTACGGACACAGGTACTGATCTTTCTCCTCTCGGAAGAGAAATCCGAGAAATGAATGAGTCGTGCCGTGTGCCTCCTTTAATGACTCGTGCGCTTTCTATTCTTTTAGCTAAACTAAAAGAAGTTGGCGCAAGTAGCGAGGCTCCTGAACTTATCCCAACGAACAAAGGTAAAATTAATCTGCATCTTGAGCAAGTTCATCTGTATTCATATGTTATTCACAACTCAATGTATCCCGTAGATGTCGTAACGAGCGAGCCAACAGAAGGGGGAATCGCCCATACTCCTAAAATTGACGACTTCACTGATTTCGATTATCATATCGATATTTCAGAGGACGATCATCAAGAAATTTCCGATTTGTTGTTCGGGAAAGACGCTGGTGCGGCTACAGAATCAACGGTTGGCGCTAATTTAACAGAAGCAGGTCCTTCTGAGAGTAAGATTTCTGTTCTGTAAGCTCTTTATTTTACATTTTCTGACTTGATTAATCGCATAAATGTTTGAATTATAGGACCAGCCGTCGAAACTGATACAACTACAGTCACTGGAGCGACTGATCAGCCAGGGGATCGTGAGCTCGTGCCATGGGCAGGAACTGAGGTTGATTTGCAATCATCAGTTCTTGAATCTCAACCTCGTACTCCTATGGACCCTATGATGATAGAGGTCACCGTCACTCCCCAGATTAGTCCAGTCGCAACAAAAGCAAGACCAACTGAAGAAGTTGGTACGTCGGCTAATGTTGTACCTAGATCTGGTAAGTTTTTTTTTTATAACTAGTTTCAAATTTCGGATTATCTTTCCATTATAATCATTGTAATCCTTTTATTTGTAGAATCCCCTCCTAAGGAACCTCTTAGCTTGGACCCGCCGTTTTCTGAGGCTTTAGTTAAAAAACCATCTGATATAGCGGGTGCATCAACAGCTACCGTTCTTGAATCAACCTTGATTGTTCAGGAATCCGGACTACCATCCTTGGGTGAGCCAAGTCGTATTGAAGGCTCTTCTGTCGAACTTGGTATGTTTCATCTTGTTGTCTTGTATGGATACATACGTTCTGTACTGACTTATTTATCTTCATCGCAGTTCCTTCATCATTATCAGATCAAATCCAAGCATTATTGGTTGATGACGATCCTGATAAATCTGTTATCTGCTCCAATCTCCAAGGCTTCATCTCTTTTCTGAATTCCATGGTCGATCATATTCTCTCCAAAAGATCATGTTTTGAGAGTTATAAAAAATCTTTTGAGCGTTTTATATCAGGGTTCAGAGATGAAGGGTATAACAATTTGGCCGATTCAGTCACTGCTTACTTGGTTGATTTGAAGCAACATATTGAACTTCTGCAAACTCTTCGCACCAAAGGCGTACCATCCTATATCGCTTCCCATATGGAATCCAGGCTGCAATCGTGGCGTGATTCTCAGAAAATTGCCAACTCTGAACTCCAAAAGTTAAGAGCCCATAGTCACCAGCTTAGAGTGAACATTGACAAAAGAACACAGGCTAAGGCCAATCTACATCGGGATTTAGAATCGAGCCGAGCGGAAATAGCTCGCCTAGAGGAGGAACTTGCAATGGCCAAAGATGCTTATGATGTCTTGGAGTCCGAGTTGGCGCGAGAAGTTCATATTGAGGAAGACCTGTTGCAGCAACTAAGCCTTCAAGATAAAGTAATTGCTGATAAGGAACAAGAGGTTGCCGCGCTTCAAAGTGTTGACGAAGAAGCTTTCAAGATTAAATTGACAGCTGAACTTGAACAGACTTATGCATTAGAGCTGTCAAAACTTGAAAATCAAATTAGTCAATATAAACTTTTGTAATTAGAGAGCATATATCTTTGTAGCTTCCTTTGAACACTCTTGGTCAATATATATTGAATCATTTTTTATTATGATTACTCATTCTTGTTTAGAATAAATAACCACAATGCTTATAGGATTTTTGGCAAATCCTCAGCCCTCAACGGATTTGATATGCCTTTACCGACGCCGTTTGAATCGGGCTAGTATGTGAATTATCTAAGTCCGTTTCACATATAACGTTGGGCTAAAAGACTTAAACTCTTTTAGACTTTAAACTACAACATTGAATGTGTAGGCTACATGTGTTAGATGTAGGCCTATCTCTAATAAGGGATAGAGATAACATCCCCCATGTGTATGTGACATGGATTTTAAAATGTGGATGGATTACGTTCTCTTTGCATGAAAACGAATCTAAGCTTGTGAAGAAAGAACTTGGATATTCTAGTTCAGAGTCTCTTGTTTGTTGGTAGAGAAAAACCCAGAATTGGAAAGGAATAATTTTGTATTCCATTTCCTTGTCTCTTGTTTGTTGGTAGAGATAAACCCAAAAATGGAGGGGGATAATTTCATATCCCAACTCCTGGTCTCTTGTTTGTTGGTAGAGATAAACCCAAAATCGGAGAGGAAGAATTTTATATTCTATCTCCTGGTCTCTTGTTTGTTGGTAGAGATAAACCCAAAATCGGAGAGGAAGAATTTTATATTCTATCTCCTGATGCAAAGGAAACTCAAAGTGGGATCTCCACTTAAAGAATCCGAATTGGTTTGAATAACCCTAACTGTCATAAGGTTTGATTATTCAGTTTGTGGACCTCTCGTTCATGGAATGAATCGAGAGGGGATTTTGGCTTTGGTCCTAACTGTAGAAAGGTTTGACCAAAAGAGGAATAAGAGTAGGGTACAAATAACAATGCATTTGTTGATTTGTACGAAATACTCAGTGAACAATTTTGATTTTAAACATAAGAATTCAACCGACCGATGACCTTTGGTTGATCTGGACGGTGGGGGTTTCATGGCGTGGGATTACAAGTCGTCGAGACTCCCATTTCATAATTGTGTTACAAGGTTTCGTGAGGAAAGATTAACTGTCATTAAATCTCATCTCAACGATATTAGTAAAAACATCTTATTCATATGATCATCATTTTTTTTTTAATAATCAACTGATAATGGATTATCCCGAAGTATCCTGCATAGGACTCTCTAGGAACTTTCCGTATTACATAGGTTATCCTGAACGTATTATGGGTAATACTTTTTCAGGAACTTCCCATTTATTGGCATCATCAACTTATTACCGTCTTGAGTAACCAGACGGTATGCACCATTTGAATAGACTGTTTCTATTACAAACGGTCCTTCCCATTTGGGTTCAAATTTTCCTTTCTTCTTAGAAGTAAGAATCATAGGTCTTCGTACGGCAAGAACTAGATCTCCTTCTTTGAAATTTCGTCGTCGGACCCTTTTATCAAAAGTCCGAGAAATTCTAGCTTGATAAAACTCGATCTGTTGTTGAGCTTCCAAGCGCTTCTCATCTAACATCTCTAATTCCTCAAGACGTTTCTGATGATGTTCTTCCGTCGTCATTCCCGTTGCAAGGGCGATACGGAGAGAAGGAATCTGTATTTCCAATGGGAGAACAGCTTCACATCCATATGTTAAGGCATATGGAGTTGCTCCGGTAGGTGTACGGACAGTTGTGCGATAAGCCCATAAAGCTTCGCCAAGTTTGTCGTCCCAATCTCGTTTATTGGTTTTCACCAACTTGGCCAAGATTTTGATGATGGTCTTGTTAAAAGCTTCGGCCAATCCGTTAGCTGTGGGATTATAAGCGGTTGATGAAACATCCTTAATCCCGAATTTGCCGCAAAACTTGATGAATGCGTTACTGACGAATTGAGGACCATTATCATGTACTATTCGTCTTGGAACACCGTACCGATATATAACATGGTGTTTAATAAACTTAACGACCTCACTCGTCTTCACTTCTCTAAGTGGAACTGCTTCTGCCCATTTTGAGAAATAGTCGGTGATTGCCAAAATGAAACGGTCCCCTTTAACCGATGGTGGGAAAATAGGACCTACAATATCCATGCCCCAAGTTTCGAATGGCCACGACGTCGCCGATGGGTGTAAATACTCGGGAGGTTGATGCATATAATTTGCATGTAACTGACATACTTCACATCGTCGTGCGTAGTCAACTGCATCCTTTACCATAGTTGGCCAATAATACCCAATTCTTCTAAGTCGGTCACAAAGTTTAGGACCGGGCTGATGCGCACCGCATATTCCGTTATGCGCTTCTTTGAGTGCTTGTTCTGCTTCTTTTCCGGATAAGCAACGGAGTAGAAGACCGTCGTACGATCGTCGATACAACATTTGTGCTGTGGCGTTGTAATAAAATCTCGGTGCTCTTCGCCGAATCGATTCCCTTTCTTTTACATCTTCAGGCAATATACCATGTAGGACGTAGTCGATAATGGGAAAGCGCCAATCTCGAACTTCGGGTTCAACCACTGTTGAGTATACTTCTTTAACATCCGAGTCGTAGATTGGAACGATAAGCTGGTGAGTCTTCACTGTAATCAATTGTTCTGTTTCGGGAGGTTGAGCCAATGATACCGACAATGCCGCCAATGCGTCTGCATACGCGTTTTGGAGACGTGGAACGTACTCAATGAAAAATCCTTCAAATGAGTTTGCTATCTCAATAGCCACCTGATGGTATGGAATCAGGTCTGGACTTCTGACTTCATACTCTCCTCGTATTTGATTCACTACCAGTTGAGAATCCCCAAAAGCTTCAAGGTATTCGACCCCCAGTTCTTTGGCAAAATTGAGTCCAATTATTAACGCGTTGTACTCGGCCACATTATTAGAACATGGTCCGGTCAACGAGTATGCTCTAGGCAAGACATGCTTTTCCGGGGACACTAAAACGACCCCCACTCCTGAGGAGATTTTAGAACATCCGGGTGCGCTTGCCACATTGGTTGCGCGAGAAGCCCCATCGAAGTATAACTGCCACACTTGTTGATGTGAGGTAGTATTAACTTCGTGAGTTTCATCTGGCAGATCGTCATACAATTCGACTATATCTTTTGTAGGATTTTCCGCCAGAAGATCGCAAATAGCTCGTCCTTTAACCGATTTTTGTTGCTTAAAGTACAAGTCATATTGCGATAAAAGTAGAGCCCATCTGGCTAAACGCCAATTCATAGAAGCCGGCTGGGTCATGAATACGCGGACCGGATTTATGTTGGAGATGACATAAATCGTCTGCCCCACTAAATAGTGTCGCATTTTCTGGACGGCAAATACCAATGCAAGGCATTCCTTCTCGATCATTGGGTAGCGAGATTCAGCTCCTACCAATGTGCGACTCAAGTAATATACTGCTTGCTCGTGACCGTTATCGTCGTCTTGGGCAAGTAATGCACTTAACGAATGGTTCGTCGCTTTGACATAAATCAAAAACGGTCTGCCCGATTTCGGTGCAACGAGAATAGGTGGGTTCGCTAGATATGTTTTAATATCTTCGAACGCCTTCTGACATGCTTCATCCCAAATGAACGACACGCCTTTCTTTGCGAGTTTAGAGAATGGTTGACATTTTCCGGACAGATTTGATATAAACCGACGGATATATGCCAATCGACCCTGCAATCCTCTGAGTTCTTTAAGATTTCTCGGGGGTTGCAGCTCATTTATCGCCTTCACTTTATCAGGATCAATATGAATACCTTTTGTGGTGACGACGAATCCGAGAAATTTACCGCTCGACATTCCTAGGAAGGATTTAGTCGGGTTCATCTTTAGCTGATGAGTTCTCATCAGATCAAACATCGTCTTCAGATCATTAATGTGGTCTTTTTTATCACGACTCTTAACGACCAAATCATCAACATAGCATTCAACGGTCTTCCGCAGATGTTCTTGAAAGATTTGCGTCATGGCTCGTTGGTACGTGGCGCCAGCATTTTTTAAACCAAAAGGCATAACCGTATAGCAAAAGACCCCCATGGGTGTTCTGAATGCTGTATGCTTTTCATCGTCTGGGTGCATCTTGATTTGATTATATCCCGAGAAACCATCCATAAATGACATTCTCTCGAATCCGCAAGTATTGTCAATAATGACGTCCGTAATTGGTAGTGGGAAGTCATCTTTAGGACAGGCGGCATTCAGATCTCTGAAATCAATACAGATTCTGATCTTTCCGGTCTTTTTAAGAACTGGAACAATGTTAGCTAGCCATTCAGGATGTTGTTCTTCTCTGATAAAACCTGAGTCGATCAACTTCTTGACTTCAGCTTCTATCGCTTCCATAATTTGCGGACGAAACCGTCTTTGTTGTTGTTTGACAGGTTTGACATCCGACTTTATGTTGAGGGCGTGCATTGCTACGTTCGGATCGAGTCCCGGCATATCTTCGTAATTCCAAGCAAAGACGTCGATATACTCTCTAATGAGGGCGATTAACTCTTCTTTCTCGTCTGGTGGAAGGTCACCACTGATAAATATAGGTTTCGGATTAGTTTCGTCACCCATATTAATTTGGACCACTTTATCCTCAGTAGGAGGTTCTCTTTGTTCAAATCGGTCGCCATATTGGATATTCATGTAATGTGTCCATGGGTCTTCCCAAATAGGTAATTGATCGTCCTCTTCAGTTGTAGAAGGATCGACTGTCGCCATGTTCGACATTAGGGCTTTGAATCTCTCTCCGATGCTTGTGTCAGAGTCCCACATTGAAGTGTCGGATGAATGCCCGCTTCCATTTATCAATTGGCTAATGATCTGTTGGCAATCTTCGTCATCAGATGACGAATTATAACCTAGACCTCTATTATGACTATAATAATTATCCGGTTTTCCTTTTGGTACATAAGTAGAACGGGGTGGAACCCTAACTCCTTGACCAAAATGAAGACCTTCACCAAGCGAGAGATCATAGCCTTGTCTTTCCATGTAATCATTAGCTTGCCAACTATACCGAGAGAAATGCCATCCAGGCTTTTCATCATCTGAATTGCTATCCAAGAAAAGATTAGGAGTTGGGGATGGATTCCCTTTCCCAAAGATTATTTCCTTCTCACCCCCTGTCTTTGCAGGTAGGATCACCGTTGTCCCAGCTGAATTTTGCAGATATTTCGTCGCCGTGCAGGACGAACGAATTGGCATGTGTAGATTAGGATTATCATACAATTCCTGCATTACGTCATTAAGACAAGGCGAATACTCTAAATCATTTTTTATTATTTCATCGGCAAGTTGCCAGTTACAACTTTCGTCCGACGATTCATCACCGTCCAGATCGATTACAAGAGGTTCAATGTCATTTAATACAAGACCTTCACTATAATCGAGCCCGGCTTCGGTATCAGCTTCATCTCCGCTGTCCGTGCCATGGGCCGATGGTTCAGTTTCGGACTCAGCACCATATAGAAGGGAGTCGGTAAAATAGTTTTCTAACCCCTTGAATGGTTGCTTATCCGCGACCACCGTCTTAACCTCCTCATTAGCGTCGACATATTTCAAACACTGATGGAGGGTGGAGGGAACTATAAGATTACCGTGGATCCATGGACGACCCAACAGTAAATTATAGGAAGTTTCTGCATCAATCACATAGCATGTGACCTCAGACTTCAAATCTCCGAGTTGACACTTCACCCGGATTTTTCCTAACGGTCTTGATCCGCTAGTGTTAAATCCATAAATGACAGTTCCCGTTGAGGCTAACTTGCTGGCGGGAATCCCGAGGTGGTACATCAACCGGAGTGGCATGATGCTAACAGCGGAACCCGGATCGACCTGAATCCGGTTGACCGTGCTCGAACCGATATATCCTGTGAAATATAACGGCCTATCATGCTTTGAATTCCTGACTTGCATATCTTCTTTTGTGAAAGCGATGCAAGGGAATTTGGTGGCTGCCAGATTACAATGCTGTATTGACGACTCTGGCTCTTCAGGAGTTGGTTTGATCTGAGTGAGGAATACTTCAGAATCAGCCAAGGCTTCTTGCAATGCTATCCTGGTTTCTTTCGAAAGGCGCAATAACTCGTACAGTGTGATCCTTGCTGGGATATTGGCTAACTGAGTCATTACGTCGAACCGATATGGAGCATTTGAACTTTCCGGTTTGTCTCGTCCAATTGGTTTATTGAAACGAGACTGCTTCGGAACTTGAATTTCTTTGGACTGAGGTTCCTTTTCCTTCTGCTTAACAACTCTCTGAGGTCTCTCGGTTGCTACAGGTGGGGTCGTATCCACCCCCAGTTCTGCCAGAGTTTTACCATTAGGATTAGGAGCTTCAGGATACTGGTAATGGTATTCATTTCCACCCCTCGTCGCGAAAACTTCTTGCTCTTCATCCGAGAGTGGTAAAGCTGCTATCTCCTCATCGTTCTTCTCAGGAATCGCCGAGGCTCCGTAACAGGACTTCTCCTTTCCTTTGCCCTTCGATTTCTTCTTCGATGTGGATGCCGTCCACTGTTCGTCTTCAAGCAAATCCGGATGAACCCAAAGGATTTCGCCGTTAGGGGCTGTATGTGATACTAACCCTTTTTGGCGCTGTCCATGAGGATCATCATTGATAGTTTGCATCTTTACCTCTGGTACTGGTTCGGCTTGGAACCAGGACAAAGGAACCGACCCGAAGCTAATGGAGATCGCGTTTGCGCCCACCTTCTTCTCTTTTGGCTTCGGTGTCACAATACCAACATCAATTAAGGTTTGTATTTTGTCCTTCAAGACATAACACGCCTTAGTGGGATGGTGGACCCTTCTGTGGTACGCACAGTATTTTGGGTCATTAATCTTCGTTGCTTCTTCTTGGTTTGTGACCGGTGGAAGCTTAATCTTGTTATTCTCTAGTAGGTACTTGAAGATAACTGGAACTTCATCATCTTTGAAAGAATATTCCTTCGGGAACCTGGGTTCAGAAGGCTTAAACTGCTTCTGGGGTTGCTGATTCTGATTTGGTGCCAGCTGGAATAAAGACTGCTGCGGTTGTGGCGGCTGCTGTGACGTTTGATGCGCATCGACAGCGGGTCCCGACCCCCTTCCTCTGCCTCGAGGATTGAAGTTCTGTTTCTGATTTTGATTATTATTTAGTGGCTGACCTCTCTCCAAATTCCTCCTCTTGAGAAACCGTTCAGCTTGCTCACCTCTGACCTTCAACTCCTTCCAGGTCTTAGAGGGTACAACCCCCATTATCTCCAGTACATCCAAAGACAAGTTATTGTGACATGTCTGTAGGATGAATTCTTCGGTGAGTGGATCTCTGCAATTCACCGCTTTGTTCCGGAATCGTTTGACAAATACGTCAACCGATTCTCCATTCTTCTGCTTCTCGTCCAACAACGAACCAATAGAGACCTCTGTGTCGTCGTCGAAAAAGTTGGTAAGAAACAACTCTTCCATATCTCCCCAGCTATTGATGCTTCCGGGTTTCAGGCGTCGGTACCAATCGAAGGCGGGCCCGCGTAGGGTTCCTACGAATGACCGTACCATTAGGGCTTCATTCCCTGATATCGCGCCGAGATGCGACTTGAAATAAATCAAGTGTTGAGTTGGTGAACCACTGCCATTAAAAGGAGTAAAGTTAATCAAATTAAATTTAGGGGGATAAGGAATTAGATCCCACTCCCTTGGATACGGGCACGGAATGCCCGTTTTCTTCACTTCCTGGGCCGTCATTAGAGCATTAACTTTACTCTCGAGGTCCTGCATCTTCTTATCTTCTTCCTCGCTCTTCTTCAAGAGAGCTTGAGCGGTTGACTTGACCGGACCGCTCCCAGAATTATCTTTATCAGGAGGAGGATCGTCGAAGATAGTCTCGTCTTCTTTGTCGTCGCCCTCAGCTATTTGTATAGGTTTGGCATTGCGTTTGCTGGATTCTGCTTTTTGGCTTGATTCTGGTTGACTTTGTTGAACCTGCAAATCTCGCACCTGCTGCATTGTCAACTCCATCTCCGTTCTGATCTCAGCTCTGATCTCTTCGCGTTGTTTGGCCAACGCTTCCTGCAGTATCTGAGCTAACTGGTCCGGCGTGATGGCGAATGATTCTCTCACTCGTCCCACACTGGATGCGGTATCGTCCGAAGCGACCGCAGAACAGGTATCTGATAGTTCTTCTTCTGACGATAAACCTTCGTGCATCCTCTTGTAGTCTCGGCGTCGGTTGGCCCTCCGTTGCAACCGCTTCATTCTTTGAGAAAGACCCCGCTCAACTCTTCCTTCCGAAGAGAAATCAGGGTCCGGGTTGACTAACTGTTGCTTTCCTCTGCCGGTCATATTAATGGTGACCTCAGGGAATTCATCTTGTCGCCTTGCAGGCTTTCTCTGGTTGAAACGTCTTATTTTGGATTTTGACGCTTCATTTGAAAGTCTTTGAAACACAGAAACTCGTTTTTGAGTTTGTGAGCAACCGCATTCCGTCAACACTGCCTTGATGAGTCTCTCGCATGCGCAATGCGATTCGTCTTCTCGGACATTCCTTTTCTTTGATTTACTGTTCCGATAGTACAGCTCATCACTGCCGTGATTTGAGCAACCTATCTTTGGTTTGGGAACCTTGTTAACATGCACAGTACGATTATTTGTCGTTTCTGAGCGATCCAAGGTTAAGTTTTTAAATACACCCCCTTGCAGGAGTGGAGTCTTCACGGGTCCTAGACGAGAATGAACTGGTACTCTTTCGTTTTGGACTGGATTAGTTCTGACAGGAGGGTGTTTACGACCCCCTGTGTAGGAAACCACCAAGGGTTTGCTTGCTTGACTTGGACTTTCTTCAACTGGTTTTTTGCCTCGATGATCGACCGAGGGACCAAGGCGATCTGCCATGGTGACTTTGAACTTAGACAAATCTGGGCTAACCCAGGGCTTTACCGTTGATGCAGTAGACGGGCCTGGAACAGATGCTTGCGGTGCCTTCGGCATCCAAACTTTGCGATCCTTTGGTGGTTTTTCAGACATCAACTCCTTTTTGATTCCCTGCGCTTGTTGTCGTAGAGCACGAGCGCGGGCGGCTTTCTCCTTTCGCCTCTGTATCCGTTCCTTCAGAGTTGAACGGGCCCTTTTGACAAGGGTCCATTCCTCCGTCGTAAGCTTCGCAGAAATGTGATTATCTTGCCGTTGGGGCAACTGATTCGTTTTCTGTTTTCTCGACTCTAGGTCCGCATAGTAATGGACCCCGTCGGTTTGTTGCATGGCCTTAGCCAATTGTCGAGCACGGCGCTGACGTTGTCTCTGACGAGCTCTCTTCGTCAGCACCGGTGAGCAATTCATTGACTCCGTAATTGGTGTGGAGCCCCTTGGAGCAGAAGTGTTGCGGACGATTTCCTTAGCAACGATAGGGTGAGAATCTTCATCTACAGCTTTTATTGTCACTGCAGACTTGAGAGTGTTCCTGGAAGAGGAAGTCCTCCTGCACTTGCGCGGGGAGAGAGATTTTGAAGACGAGGATGATAAGTACTCCTCGAATTTCGCCTGATCGAATTCGTATTCGATCTCCTCGCTGACGATGATCTTTATCGGCTGCGACACGGCGGCTTCGGCAGCGAAGCCGCTGGCTCCCACTGTGGTCGCCAGTTTGTTTTC
>BQKN01055427.1:44118-56657 GCA_022839385.1 Asparagus kiusianus | reverse complement strand
TATATATATATAAAGTGTTGGTACTTGTGGCTAAATCAAGAATAAAACAGATAAAATCTTTTAAAGAGCTTAAGTGCTATACTTTAAAACTTTTTCAAGTTTCGCTACTGCGCGTTTATGAAACACTGTGCTTAAAGCAATATTATGCCTACTCCGGTGCAAGGATCCCAAGACCAAACTGCTTCTAGGAACAGCAGTACAGTACACTAGTGTGCACCGACCAAGTACTGTCAAGATCTCCTCGATCTGTAAGACCTTTCGGTCAAGGCAAAGATCTCCTCGATCTGTTAAACCTTTTGGTTCAAAAACCTTTCGGTTAAAACCTTTCGGTACAGACAAAGATCTCCTTGAACTATTTAAACCTTTCAATTCAAAAATTTTCGGTTAAGACAAAGAACTTTTGATCTGTAATAACCTTTCGATTCAGGGCTATGTTCATTCGGGCACAGACTAAAGCTTGCACGCTTTTAAATTCTACAACAACTACACAACAACTTAAACACTTTAATGTGTTTTTTGTATCCCTAAGAGCTTCCCTAAGGGGTACTATTTATAGGCCTCTAAGGCCAACTCAAGGGTCACAAACAGTCATAAATATGACTACTACAAATCATAATGGCAATTATGATTGTAACATCAAATGAATTGATTGCTGTAACTGCTGCATGCAGGCTTAATTGCTGCATGTAGTAACGCCTGAATACGAGGTTCGTGTTAAGCCTCGCGAACACGAGGGTCACGTTCCCTCTCACTAATGTGAGGGTCGCACCCTCGCGTGAACGTGAGGGTCGCGTTCCCTCTCGCAAACGCAAGTATCGCTTCCTTGTGTGACCGCGAGTGTCACGTTCCCTTGCTGCGAGGCAGCCAACGTGGCGCCACCTAGCCCCGATGCCTCCGTGCGAAGTGCAATGTGCGCCTTACAAAGTGTCACTTAGCATCTCAGCCCGATTAGCCCTGATTCTCGGCCCATTAGCACATGGACCACGAGCCCACAATTCCACAAGCCCACAGCCTACGCCATACTAGAACTTATGAGGGATTAATTGAATAAAAATAATTCTCGGTTTGCCGTTGGCAAGCCATGAACACAGAATCTTTTAAAATACCAAAACTTAAACTTTCTGCTACGGTACTAAGGATTTATAAAATATACAAGTAATTAATAAATACATAGTTTGAAAACTTATTTTTTTCGAATGCAGTTTTGACCAAAAAATCCAACAATTCCCCACAAGTTTTTAAACTAGTATCGTGTAACCATGCCATTGTTTCAATCGTTATGCATAAGGTAGATGTCGTAAGGACTTGAATCCCCTTTAGACCAACTGAATAAAAGATAGATGCATGGTGTCGTAGGGACTTGAACCAACACATGTCTAAAATCCAGAAAATTCACCGATCACACAAGATTAAATTCATCTGTGATAGTTTTTACTTTGAACCACACTTGCTTTTGCTTTTGCCTTGCACATTTATGACCATGTGCATGTCCTGGTTTCTACTAGGGCTCTAGGTATCTTTTCCACAATACATCATAGGAGATGACCAAATCTTCACCCAGGCATAGGTGAGTTCTTTAGGCATGTTTCCTATCAAACATCCCACATCTAGATGCTTTGAACTCATTAAGGCTTAAGAGCCATCCTCTGTCATGATAGGATTCTAGGTGAGTCTTTTAGGCGTGTTTCCTATCTAACACATCGTATTCGAAATGTTTTGGACTCATTAAGGCTTAACAGCCATCCCCTTTACATGATAGGATCATCGGTGAGTCCTTTAGACATGTTACCTATCCAACAGCCCGCATCCAAAATGTTTTGGACTCATTAAGGCTTAACAGCCATCCTCTTTACATGATAGGATTTTACTTACAAATCTTACTTGACTTTTGAACTAATCATCTTGTCATTAGTAGCGTAAGCTTTGAACTAATAACTTGATGTAAATAGTAAGTATTTTTAAGACTCACCGAACTTTGCAAATCTTACTCGACTTTTGAACTAATTATCTTATCATTAGTAGCATAAGCTTTAAACTAATAACTTGATGTACATGGTAAGTATTTGTAAGACTCACAAAATTTTAAGACCAATTCCAGCAGACGTCCTTTCGACTATGTTTTTTTTCCAGACCCTTAGTCAAAGGATCAACCACATTCTCTGAAGACCGGATGTCAATCACAGAGATGACTCCTTGGCAAATGAGTTCTCTAAAATAGCCATGCTTTAGATGAATAGTCCGCTTCTTTCCATTGAACATCGAGTTTGCTGTCACAACACTTGCTTATCACAATAGATAGTAATTGTGCCTTACAATTCTGTCAATGGAAGGTCTTGAAGAAAACAACTGAGCCACTCAGCTTCATCTCCTGAGTACAAAGTGCGAAGAGCTCAGATTCTATCGATGACTGTGCAATCATAGTCTGCTTCTTAGACTTCTATGAGACGACAACTTCACCCATGGTGAAGACAAAACCTCCAGTAGATCTGCACTCATCTGGTTCTGAGCACTAACTAGCATCTGAATAGCCTTCAATTACAGCTAGATATCTAATGTAGAATAGGCCCAAACCTATAATTCCTTTCAAGTATCTCATCGATCTCTAAACAACATCTCAATGAAGCTTTCTAAGATTACTTGTGAACCTACTAATCATTCCTACAATGAATGCTATGTCTGGCATTGTGTAGTTCATCACGTATATAAGACTCCCAATGATCTTTAAGTACCTTAGCTTCTCTATTGGTCTTCCAGTATTCGGTCGAAGCTTCTTTATGTAATCATACGGCACTGACAGTTCTGACAGGTCATAGCCATACTTTCTTAGCATGCTCTCAACATAATGAGATTGAGACAATCTAATACCCTCTTTAGAGTATAATTTTAATTTTGAGAATTACGTCCGCAGTTCCAAGGTCCTTCATACTGAACTGTGCTGAAATAAATTTTTTGGTAGATATTACTATCTTCAAATCACTCTCGATGATGAGCATATCATCCACATAGAGATAGATAACCACCACTTTTTCTTCAGCGATCTTGATGTATAGGCACTTGTCAGATTCACTGACTTGATACCCATTGTTGCGAACAACTCCATCTAACTTCTCATGCCAGAGTTTCGGTGCATGCTTAAGTCCATATAGAGACTTAACAAGTTTACAAACTTTATAGCTGGAGTATCAAGTCATTCTAGTCTTTCTATGTAGATCTCTTCTGTGAAATCTCCATTGAGAAAGACAGTCTTCATATCCATCTGATGTATGGCAAATATTTTTATCTCTATCCATACGATAAGCACTCTAATGGTAGTAATCTTGCAAACTGGTACATAGATATCAAAAAAATTTATTCCTTCTTTCTGAGAGAATCCTTTTGCCACCTGTCTTGCTTTGTACTTCTTAATAGTACTATCAAGACGAAGCTTCTTCTTGAAGATTCACTTGCAACTGATAAGCCTTGCACTTTTAGGTACATCCACCATCTTCCAAGTGTGATTTTGGATTAATGAATCCATCTCATCATCTATAGCTTCTTTCTACAGAAGAACGTCTATTAACTGTATTACTTCTTGAAAAGTTTATGGATCTTCTTCTATATTATAGGTGATGAAGTCATCTCCAAAATCTTTTTGTCTTCTAACACACTTGGAAGGTGGTTCAGTAACTCCTTCATCAATGACACTTTAAGTTTCTCACAAAACTGGCTCCTATGGTGCTTCTGACGTACCAACATTCTCTGCATCCCAAGCTTCAATGATCTCTGGTGCATCTAACATACTAGCATTCTCTGGTATATCTTTGAGTAATAAACCTTTATCCTTGATAAACTTATCCTCAAAGAATTCTGCATCCCGAGCTTCAACGACGGAGTTGGTTCCAAGGTCTAGGAATCTGTAAGCATCACTATCTTCAGTAAAGCCAAGAAACACACACCTGTTTGCCTTTGGTCTGAGCTTAGGCCTTTTGATATCTGGAACTCGAACATATACGAGACACCCCCTCACTTTGAGACTATCCAAATGATCTGGATATCCCAAACATAATTGATGAGGAGTACTGTTAGTTTTAGAATAAGGTACTTTGTTCAGAATCCAGTTTTCCATCAACATAGCCTCTCCCCAATAGAAGGTAGGTAGACCAGATGTGATTAGCATCAAATTCACCATCTCGGTTAATGTGTAATTCTTCCTTTCTGCAATCCTATTGAATTGCGAAGAATACGGAATAGTGGTTTTAGCAATGATTTCATGCTCCTTGAATTATACTTCTGATCCTTAGATCAGTACTCTTCCCCCTGTCGCTTCTACGTCTTTTCACCTGAAGTCCAATCTGCTTCTCCACACGAGTTCGAAGCTCGATAAATTTGCTAAAAGCTTTATCTTTAGATTTTAGCAGGTAGACGTGGCAGAAGCGAGAATGATCATCAATGAAGGTGATTAAGTACTTCATGTTGTCTCGAATGACGAATCTCTTGAATTCGCAAGTATCTGAGTGAATCAGATCCAATAGGTTGGTGTCCAATAGGTTGGTGCTTCTTGTGATGCTTGGAAAAGGCTTCCTTGTCAGTTTCGCTTGTGCGCAGACTTCACACTTCTCAGGTTTGTTACCCTCATATTTTGAAAGTAATCCTAACTTATCCATGTTAGACAGTTTTCTATAATTTATATGTCCCAGTCTATTATGCCATAACATAGAGGAGTAAGTAGAAGAGGTTATTTCATTTATAATCGAGTTAAGTACAGTAGTACTGATCTTATACATATCATTAGTACGATATGCATTTCAAAAATATATTTTCTTAAAAGATTACATAATCTTTCCTCCTTGGAAATCTAGCCTCATACCTGCGTCACATAGCAGGCTTCCAGAAACTAAGTTTTTGGCAATTGAGGAACATATTTCACATCTTTTAATGTGAGAGTCTTCCCTGAAGAGAGAGTCAGAACCACAGTCCCAGTTCCAAGAATAGATATTACAGAATGATCAGCCATTGATACGTTTATTTTCGTCGAAAGTTGCTATTTTCATTGCTATCGAATCTATTACAACTTTAGTCGTTGCAATCAACTCGAATAAAATAAAAGTTTGATCTTTTTATAAGATCTCCTTACACAATGAAAATAAAAAAGTTTACAACTTTATCAAACAAACGCAGAGATCGTTTATCGCTCTTCTGCTTGCGTGGGATCTTTGCCTGTGTCGGGGTTTATCCGTGGACCACCTTTGATCAGATCCGGTTGATGGAAAATTCGACAGATCTTTGCCTTCACCGAAGTAGTGTTTGATTTGAAGCGCTGAGATCGACCAAGCGAAATCAGTAGCTCTTCTCGAGATTAAGACCAAGCCTAATCTCGAGGAACGGGGAAACGGGCTTCGGATCTCTCGAACTCTCCTTCTTTATGCCGAAGAACTCGTCGAGATCTGTCAACCCTCGCTGAAATTCGTGCTCCTTTGACTCCTCAATCCGACAACATCTCCTCATCTTGAATAATAATTCCCCCGCTGAAAGGAGGCCATAGGTTTGTATTTATAGGGCTCCGGATGCAGGTTTTGGGATAAGAATGATGGATTCCTCCTTATCTTCAGTTAATAACTGATTAACCATGTTTAGAGATAGGATTTAGGTAGTTAGGAACCTCTGGAACTGAAAAGATCTCGTGAAAACCCGTCGAAACCGTCAAAAATGGGTTTTCGGGTTTCGACCCAAAAACCCGTCGCACTGTTTCGATCCGAAAACCCGTTTTTAACGGTTTCGACGGGTTTTCACGAGATCTTTTCAGTTCCAAAGGTTCCTAACTACCTAAATTCTATCTCTAGACATGGTTAATCAGTTATTAACTGAAGATAAGGAGGAATCCATCATTCTTATCCCAAAACCCGCATCCGGAGCCCTATAAATACAAACCTAGGGCCTCCTTTTAGCGGGGGGATTATTATTCAAGACGAGGAGGTGCTGCTGAATTGAGGAGTCAAAGGACCACGAATTTCAGCGAGGGTTGATAGATCTCGGTGAGTTCTTCGGCATAAAGAAGGAGAGTTCGAGAGATCCGAAGCCCATTTCCCCGTTCCTCGAGATTACGCTTGGTCTTAATCTCGAGAAGAGCTACTGATTTCGCTTGGTCGATCTCAGCGCTTCAAATCAAATACTACTTCGGTGAAGGCGAAGCTCTGCCGAATTTTTCATCAACCGGATCTGATCAAAGGTGGTCCACGGATAAACCCCGACACAGGCAAAGATCCCACGTAAGCAGAAGACCGATAAACGATCTCTGCGTTTGTTTGATAAAGTTGTAAACTTTTTTTATTTTTATTGTGTAAAGAGATCTTATAAAAAGATCAACCTTTTATTTTATTCGAGTTGATTGTAACGACTAAAGTTGTAATAGATTCGATAGCAATGAAAACAGCAACTTTCGACGAAAATAAACTGGCGACCACAGTGGGAGCCAACAGCTTCGCTATCGGAGCTGTCGTGTCGCAACCTCGAATCTGCATCCTGGTTGAAGAAGTGGTCGAATACGAGTTCGACCAACTAAAGTTCGAGGAATATCTGTCGTCCTCCTCCTCCAGATCCTCCGCCTCTCGCAAGCGCAGAAAGATCAAGACCTCCGTTGCTGCTACCCTCTTGCTTTGCAACACCCCTCCGGCTTCCAACGAGGTCGGATCTGTGGATCTGAACTCCTCCTCAATCAAGGAGTTAAGTACTGAAGGCGCGCCAATCCTATCGATGAGGGCACGTCAAAGGTGACGTCAACGCCTCGCGCGTCAGCTTGCTAAGGCTTTGGAGCCAATAGACGGAATCCGTTATGAGGCGGATCTGAAATTCAAAGAGCATCAAACAACCTAACAGCGAGCACATGTCCTCCCCTCCAAACCAACAGCAAGTGAATGGATTCAAGTCAAAAGGATCCGTTCAACTCTGAAGGAGCGAATCCAAAAGCGCCGTGCGCTTGCGCGCATGTGATTTCTTATGCAAGAGGCTAAAAAGTTATAGAGGGAAGAATTGGAAAAGAAGCCACAAAAACTACACAAAGTTTGGAGGCCAAAGTCCAAGACGGTGACCAAAAAGATCGAGAAAAGCGGGTCACTTGGATCCGACCCTCCACTTCGCAAGTCACTCAAATCCGACCCTCCAAATCGCGGGTCACTTGGATCCGACTCGCCAATTCGCAAGTCACTCAAATCCGACCCTCCAAATCACGGGTCACTTGGATCCGACCCTCCAAATTGCGGGTCACTTGGATCCGATTCTCCACTTCGCGGGTCACTTGAATGCGACCCTCTAAATCGCAGGTCACTTGCATCCGACCCTCTAATCGCGGGTCACCTGGATCTAACCCTCCAACCCGTGGGTCACTCAAGTCTGACCCGCGCCAGGGTAAAGACAGAAGATATTATGCACATGTTTTGTCGATCCCTTCGAGTTCCGCACCTCCGGCAGAGCACCGTAACAGCGTGGATTTGTCTCGATTCAAGGTGAGGATAGGCGATCGCCTGGGTCGTTTGCACAAGGATCGAAGCAAAGTTCTGAGCGAAGAACGCTTGGGTCCGATGATTGAACCCTGAACGACTTGTCGAGCTGGGGGTCGCATATGCACTCGCAGAAATTTCAAGCCTTCTCATATAGGGAAAACTCCGGTTTCCACCCGCTTGGGGGTGTGTATCCAAAACCAAGAGCCTGTTAAGATCCTACGCTCCCAAAAGCGTAGTTCTAAACACGTGACTCTTGAGAATGTTAATAAAGCGGCGCGTCCCCTGAAAGAAACGTATTCATCTGACGATGACAACGTTAAACCAGGGGAGTCGTGTCAACACACGACAGGTTACTCCAGTCATCTGACCGATGAGTTGTACTATCAGACTGGGGGTATGAACAAGTCTCGAAAGAGATATACCCGATAAACAAAATCTCACTGCCCGTGCGCCAAACTAATCAGGGCAGTATTATCAGCGTGTAGTTACCCCAAGACTGCTCCGTAGAGGGTCTCGGTATTTGAAAGGATCTTAAACGGAAAGGCTAAGTCCAAACCAAAGCGTCTCCGTAAGAAATGATCGGTCATTTAAGGTGACGAACCCCTAGAAGTTACCATCAATATGGTTGATAAAGGAAAATCGATTCGACCTTCTAGTTCTGACCCCCTCATATCGCATCATCTGACTCAGCTACGCGCAGGGACCACTAGACGCAGGGACTACCAGAGAATGCAGAGAGGATTATCTTCGGATGATGAAGCGTCAGATGCCAACTCTGCAGTCGCTTCTGACAATACGGTCTCTAGCCCAGGTCAATCCCGCGAAGTGTTTATGATTAACATCGAGGAAGTAGCCAAAATGGTTGAGGATGCCTTGGCCAGGCAAAAAGAGAACTTCAAGTTCAAAATAGAAATGGCTATGCAGCGGATGAAGGAAGAGCACGACCGACAGATTCGGGCTCTTTCCAATCAAATTGGTGAATCCAGTCGTCGTAACACTGCTAACCAAGCAGATAGCAATTCAGATGTGGATGAATGCCTCAATGCTGAGAACCCTCCCGTTGATCAGAACACTGGGGTAGTCCCACTGAAGACAATAACACCGGGGGTGGTCCTGCCAATGATGACAATACCGGGGGTGGCCCCGTTGTTCCTCTCACAAATCGTTCGAAGCATGATACAGACAAGGACAAAAAGATGAAGGATCTCGAGAGAAAAGTCAACGCTTTGATGTTTGATCGAGAGGTAAAAAGGACCAGTATTCCATGTCCTTACCCGAGAGAGTGGGATTCGATCCCGTATCCGACGAAGTTCAACCTGATTAACTTCACGCTATTTGACGGGAAGGGTTCGCCCACTTAACATCTGATCTACTGAAAGTTCCACTTGGGTATGATCTTCAGCAATGAAGTCTTGATGGTTCGGTTATTCGTTAGCGCCCTTCGTGGGCCCGCCTTCGATTGGTACCGCCGTCTCAAGTCTGGAAGCATCAACAGCTGGGATGACTTGGAGAACCTGTTCCTCGCTCATTTCTTTAATGATGACGCCGAGGTGTTAATCATGACACTCTTCGATGAGAAGTAAGAAGACGATGAGACGGTCGACGACTTCGTCAAACGCTTCTGGAATAAGGCGATGAACTGTCGAGATCCCATCATAGAGGACTTCATCATCCAAACATGTCATAATAACCTATCTATTGAGATATTAGAAGTTATGGGAGTCGCACCGTCCAACAACTGAAAAGAGTTGAAGGTGCACGGAGAGCGGGCCGAACGCTTCCTCAAAAGAAAGAAAGCCGAAAGAAGCCAACCAACGGCTGACCTTCTGAACTCAAACTTCGCCTCCCGTGGTAAGGGCAAGGCACCTGCAGTTGCTGTTGATGCTAATCAAACGTCACAACGGCAATCCCGGAGATAGCGAAACACTTCGGATTCGAGACTCCAAAAAGAGTACTCTTTCAAGGACGAAGACGTTCCAGCCATCTTGGAATCCCTCCTTGAAAATAACAAGATCAAGCTACCACCTATCACAAATCAGGAGAAAGCTGATAACACTACGTGTTTTCGTCAAAAATTGCCTTCATCATTGATTTCATTAAAACTTCAATCGTTACAAATGAATTCAAATAACAAAGAATTAAAAATTACAACTTTCTTGAAAATAAACACAAGATCCGTTTATCGTCTCTTGCTTGCGTGGGTCTTTAGCCTGTGACGGGGACGTCGATATCCGTGGACCACCGGGCAATCAGATCTGATCCAGAAAAATCAAGCAGAGCTTCGTCGATCCGCGAGGAGATCTAGAAACTTGAAGCGCCTATCTCGGATAAAGCAAGATATTTGCTCTTCTTAGGATTACCGACGAGGGGTAATACTAAGGAACGAATAGGGTGATGAAGATCTGAAGAAGAACTCTCCTGTGTTGAGATGCTCGATCACTCTTCACTACAGCAGGGCTTCGCCAATCCTCTCCAAAAATCCAGATCCTCCAAAAGTGAGGCCTAAGGCTACTATTTATAGGCAAGAGGGCGTATAGGGCGGTTAAAACAGACTCCACGGCGTAAATTCGCCTTCGGATACCCCTGGGGTGTCCCAAAAATTCCGAGACACCCCTGGGGTGTCTCGGAAATTCTGAGACACCCCTGGGGTGTCTCAGAAAATCTGAGACACCCTTGGGGTGTCGCAGAAAATCTAAGACACCCCTGGGGTATCTCACATTAACCGAGACGCTCCGTTGAGGTGTATTCATCCGCTTCCGCTGTAAATTCTTCGTCCGAACTCGGATTTTAGCGATTCGAAGTGCGTTGGAAGCCTGTCGAAGAGTTTTATCAGCTCTGATAGTTGGATTATCTGCACGAGACAAGAAGGGCGTTGTTCCTTTTGTAAACATCGAGGGGTTCCCGATTAGCCCGTGCCTTCGTAGTTCGTCGATTCACTTCAATCGTTCATCGACATTAATCGAACTCCTGTGGATCGGATAGTGACGTTCATTGTCGTTCTTTAACACTGAACTGTTCGCGGAGACCTATGGGCAATTTTTGATACCTACAGATACCCCCTCCAAAGCGTTCCGGCCTTGTTTCTTTTATAGAAGAGGCTGGAATACTTTGGATGTGATTGATCCAACCTTTAGTCGGCATAAAGGACCTGTGGTTAGCTTCAACTCTTGGCTCCTTCGATTTTTCGGTTTATTCGATGCTTTGATGAATAACCGAAGTTCTTCCGGTGCTGCGTTTATCGCCTAGCCGTCATCGGAGTCTCGAGTTTACCACCAGTGAGTTGAGTTTGGCTCGTGTCATTGAGTTGACTTTGAACTGACTGTCTTTGTCATATCGTGCTGACTTAGTATTTCAGATCGCCGTATGTTGACTTTTTATCGCAACGCGTTGACTGGCGTTGACCAAGGGTTACGCGTTGACCTGCGTTGACCCTAGGGTTTCGACGTTGAGTGTTATCGCAACGCGCTGAATAGCGTTGACCTAGGGTTACATTTTGACCGGCGTTGACCCTAGGGTTTTGAATCGTCAACCGTTGACTTTTGGTCGCAACGCGTTGAATGGCGTTGACCCAGGGTTACGCGTCGTCGAACGTTGACTCGGGTCGCAACGCGTTGACTGGCATTGACCTAGGGTTACGCGTTGACCGGCGTTGACCTTAGGGTTTCGCATCGTCGAACGTTACCTTTTTGTCCCAACGCGTTGACTGGCGTTGACCTAGGGTTACACATTGACCGGCGTTGACCCTAGGGTTTCGAACGTTGAATGTTGACATAGTTTATACTCGTACGTTTACTGGAGTATACACAGTATAAACTCTTAAGGTATTGGAGCACGGCGGTCCCAAGTGTCGTGGTTGCAGGACCAACTGTTAAAGCTGATTCATCTGTATTTGTGGATCTTATTTTAATGTTGTTGGATAACCGAGTCACGAGACCAACTAACAGAGCTGATGCATCAATGACTCGTACTTATAGAATTTTTGGCAAATTCTCAACCATCAACGGGTTTGATGAGCCTTTACCGACTACCGTTTGAGTCGGGCTAGCATGCAGATTGTTTAGCTCCGTTCTGCACATAACGTTGTGCTAAAAGAGTTAACTCTTTTAGTGCTACGATATTGAATACGTAGACTTCGTCTTTCTCTTGTGAAAAGACTAAACAGCAACGTGTATCAGACGTTGACTTAGGATTTTTGGCAAATCCTCAGCCTTCAACGGATTTGACGTGCTCTTACCGATTACCGTTTGAATCGGGCTTACATGCGGATTGTTTAAATCCGTTCCACATGTGATATTGTGCTAAAGGAATGAATTCCCTTAGACTTGATGCTACGATATCGAATACGTAGACTTTGTCTTTGTCACGAGAATAGACTACCCGGCAACGCGTGTTAGGTGCTGACTCATCCTTACTTAGGATTCAGGATAAAAGTCCCCAGACTGGAATTCTGGTGTCTTCTTCAATCGGTAAAAGACTAAACCGGCAACGCGTGTTAGGCGTTGACTTATCCCTTCTTAGGATTCGGGATAAAATTCCCCGTGCGTGTGAAACACGGATTATGGTGTTATTAATAACAACCTGCCACAATGTGGAATATGTGGGCTTTAGTCCTTTTTTACGGTTAAGGACTAACCGGCAACGCGTGTTAGGCGCTGACTCATCCCTTCTTAGGCTTCGGGATGAAATTCCCCAGACTGGGATTCTGGTGTCTTCTTTAATCGGTAAAAGACTAAACCGGCAACGCGTGTTAGGCGTTGACTTATCCCTTCTTAGGATTCGGGATAAAATTCCCCGTACCGGTGAGGCACGGATTTTGAGGGTTGAAAAGGTGGTGTCTTTTCTTAGGGCAAAGACGAACCCGATGCGAGAGAGGAAGAATTTTATATTCTATCTCCCAAAGCTGAAGAGGAAGAATTTTATATTCTATCTTCAGATGCAAAGGAGACTCGGGGTGGGATCTCCACCCCCAGAATCCAGAAAGGTGAAACTAGAAGTGGGATCTCCACTCCGAGAATCGAAAAGATTCAAGCAACCCTAGCTTTTATAGGTTTGATTGCTCAAATT
>BQKN01055427.1:0-39118 GCA_022839385.1 Asparagus kiusianus | reverse complement strand
TCGGATAGTGACGTTCATCGTCGTTCTTTAACACTGAGCTGTTCGCGGAGACCTATGGGCAATTTTCGATGCCTACACTACGGATCCAAAGTACTGTGCGTATCACATGAGGGTCCTTCATCCCACCAATGATTGCTTTGCTCTCAAGAATAGCATTCAAATCTTGGTTGAAGCCGGCATCATAACGCTGCGATAAGCCTAATGAGAACGGCAACACTTCTACAAGTAAAAGAGTATAAACTGCTCCTTTTAATACTCCAATAGGTATATGAGTCTAAACTGTTTCCTACCATTGACGGAAAGTTCCTAGAGAATTTTTATATGTAATATTCTTAAGGATAACCCGGTCATGTAACTGATTATAATATCAAACCTAGTTTCATAAGGAAAGCTGGGGGTGGATGATTCATGTAATGGGAAATTCCCGGAAGAATGCTAAATGTAACTTTCTTAGGGATAACCCGATCATTACAAATGAAGTGATAAACACTAAATCCCCACTGTGATTTCCGAACACTCTGTTACTGAGACGAGATTCGATCACTTCATTGGATCAATCTTCCCTCATAAAACTCCTATTGGTGTTTGACGACTCACAGTCTTCCACCATAAAATCCCCCATCGATCAGACTAATTAACGGTGGGACCACCAAAATTCCTTTCGATTGAATCTATTTAAACTTTGATGCATCTGTGCGCTTAACATTGACGATTGTCAAACCCCTCCGTGTTAAGTATTTGTCATTTAACACCAGGAAACCCCTCTGAGTAATCGATATAAGTCAACACTCCTACTATGATTTGTACTCCCACTCCTACTATCTACATGGTCAAACCTTCCTAAAGTTAGGATCACAACCAAAATCTCCTCTCGATTCCTCTAATGAACGAGAGGCCCACAAATCGAGCAATCTAACCTTTCTACTGTTAGGATCATCTCAAACCTCCCACTCGGTCAAACCTTCCTACAGTTAGGGTCCAAACCAAAATCCCCTTTTGATTCCTCCAATGAACGAGAGATCTACTTTCAAATCGAGTGATCAAACATTCCTACAGTTAGGATCACCTCAAACTCCTTCTTGGTCAAACCTTCCTACAGTTAGGGCCAGAATCATAATTTACTTTCGATAAATGAGAAACCTATCTTTTAGTTCGATAATCAAACCTTCCGACAGTTAGGATTATTCGAATCTTTTTGATTCTTGGAGTGGAGATCCCACTCTTAGTTTCACCTTACCGAATTCTTGAAGTGGAGATCCCACTTTGAGTTTTCTTTTGTGACTGGAGATAGAATATAAAATTCTTCCTCTTTAGCTTTGGGAGATAGAATATAAAATTCTTCCTCTCCCGTATCAGATTCGTCTTTGCCCCAAGAGAAGACACCACTTTTTCAATTCCCAAAATCTGTGTCTTACACGCACGGGGAATTTTATTCCAAATCCTAAGTAGGGATAAGTCAGCACCCAACACGCGTTGCCGGTTAGTCTTTTGTCGTAAAAAGGACAAAAGCCCACATATTCGACATTGTGGCGGGTTGTTATTAATAATACCAAAATCCGTGCCTCACACGCATGGGGAATATTATCCCGAATCCTGAGTAGGGATAAGTCAACGCCTAACACGCGTTGCCAGGTAGTTCTTAACCGTAAAAAGAACAAAAGACCCACATATTCAATATTATGGCAGGTTGTTATTAATAACACTGTAATCCGTGCCTTACACGTACGGGGAATTTTATCCCGATTTCTAAGTAGGGATATGTCAGCGCCTAACACGCGTTGCCGGTTAGTCTTTTGCCGTAAAAAAAACAAAAGCCCACATATTCGACATTGTGGTGGGTTGTTATTAATAACACTGTAATCCGTGCCTTATACGCACGGGGAATTTTATCCCGAATTCTAAGTAGGGATAAGTCAGCGCCTAACACACGTTGTCGGTTAGTTTTTACCGTAAAAAGGACTAAAGCCCACATATTCGACATTGTGGCGAGTTGTTATTAATAACACCAAAATCCGTGCCTCACACGCATGGAGAATTTTATCCCGAATCTTGAGTAGGGATAAGTCAACGCCTAACACGCGTTGCCGGCTAGTTCTTAACCGTAAAGAGAACAAAAGACCCACATATTCAATATTGTGGCAGGTTGTTATTAATAACACCGTAACCCGTGCCTCACATACATAGAGAATTTTATCCTGAATTCTAAGTAGGGATAAGTCAGCGCCTAGCACGCGTTGTCGGTTATGTCTTAACCGTAAAAAGAATAAAAGCCCACATATTCGACATTATGGCAAGTGGTTATTCATAACACCAAAATCCGCGCTTCACACGCACGAGGAATTTTATCCCGAATCCTAAGTAGGGATAAGTCAACGCCTAACACGTGTTGTCGGTTTAGTCTTTCACCGATTAAAGAAGATACCATAATTCCAGTCTGGGGACTTTTATCCCGAAGCCTAAGTAGGGATAAGTCAGCGTCTAACACACGTTGTAGGGTAGCCTATTCCCGTAATAATGGAGAAGTCTACGTATTCGAAGTCGTTGCATCAAGTCTAAGGGAGTTTATTCCTTTAGCACAACGTCACATGCGGAACGGACTTAAAACAATCCACATGTAAGCCCGATTCAAACAGTAATCGGTAAGAGCACGTCAAATCCGTTGAGAGCTGAGGATTTGCAAAAAATCCTAAGTCAACATCTGATGCACATCGCTGTTTAGTCTTTTCATAAGAGAAAGACGAAGTCTACGTATTCAATATCGTAGCACTAAAAGAGTTAATTCTTTTAGCACAACGTTACATGCAGAACGGATTTAAACAATCTGCATGCTAGCCCGACTCAAATGGTAGTCGAGAAAGGCTAATCAAACCCGTTGATGGCTGAGAATTTGCTAAAAATTTCATAATGCGAGTCATTGACGCACCAGCTCCGTTAGTTGGTCTCATAACTCGAACATCCAACCACTTAGGGATAAGATCCATATCTGCAGAAGAAACAACTTTAATAGTTGGTCCTGCAACCCTAAATTTAAGACCGCCACGCTCCAATACCTTAAGAGCTTAAACTGTGTAGACTCCAGCAAATGTACGAGTATAAACTGTGTCAACACCGATCAACGCGTTACAACAAAAGTCAACGCCGCACAACGCGTTACAGTAAAGATCGATGCTGGTCAACGCATCAGCAATCTCGCCAAACTAAGGCAAACGATAATTTCAGGGAGTTCAATCAGATTCAGATATGAATTTCTGACGAAGATGGTCAGTTCAAAGTCAACTCAATGACACGAGCTAAGTTCAAAAACTTACACACCAATCTCAGTTCAAGATTTCGACAACGGTCAGACGATAAATGCAGCATCGGAAGAACTTCATCCATTCAATGAAACAATGAATAGATTGAAGGCCGAAGAAGTTAAGAATTGAGGTAGTTAAAGGCCACTCTACGAAATTGAGGAGATGACCTATCTTATCCAAAGCATTCTAGACTCCTCTATAAAAGAATAAGTCAGAAATACTTTGGAGGGGATATCTGTAGGCGTCTAAAAATGCCTATGGGTGCCCGCACACAGTTCGAGACTAAGAGAAGGCGATGAACGTTATTATCCGAGTTGAAGAGGATTATCTGACACCGACAAGCGCATGAAACGAATCGGCAAACCGTTGATGACACGACAACGAACCACCGCAACGGCAAACGCCAAGTGGCTGGCACGCGTCAATCAGCTCGCGTGTATCAATCAACACACGCGTGTCAATCAGCTCGCGCGCGTCAATCAATTTGCGTGCGTCGGTCAACACTCGCGCATAAATCAACACGCGCATGTCAACCAACTCGCGCATGTTAACCAACGCGCGTTCGATGGTCAGTCCCGCAATGAAGCGTACAAGTTAACCAAATACGCGAAACGGGAGAAACTACAAATCCCGAAAGATTGAAAAAGTCAGAAAACACGAAAATCAGCGAATGGGGCAAAACTACCCGCGTCCGCGCGGGTCGGACCGCGCCGACCCGCAGCGACGCAGGTCAGCCAAGTCCGACCCGCGGCGACGCGGGTCGGACCGCGACGACACGCGCCCCTCGCGGGTCGGCGGGGTGTTTCGCGTTGTTTTGACCCCTGTTTTTGTCAAAAGTTGCTTTCATCGTAGATTCCATTAATCTTCGGTCGATTACAGAAAGTTACAATGAAAAATAAGTAAAATTACAACTCCTGAGAAAATAAACGCAGGATCGTTGTTTGGATCACTGCTTTTGTGGGTTCTTTGCTTGTGCCGGGAGCGCCTTAGCTCGTGGACCACCGAATCACAGATCGTGAAGAGGGGGCTTATGATTCTGACCTCGTTTATCGAAGTGAGAATTTAAAATGATATCTTATCGAAGTAAGATAGTCGTTCTTCTTGAACTCAAGTCAAAGCTCGAATGTCAAGGAATTGCTCCAAGAACTAAAATCTCTGCTCTCTCTGCTCTGGAATGCTCTAACAAATGTTCGATCCTCGTCAGAAGTGACCCTATGGGGGTATTTATAGCCTCCGGGGTCTGTAACTGCAAAAACTCAACAACCGAAGAAATTAGTACGGCGAGACAGTGTTTACTGTCTCGCCCAGCGAGACAGTGAATACTGTCTCGGAAAACGATAGTTTTTTCCTTGTAACTGCTTTCCCACGTTTCAAACTCCGTTATTTTGGCAGTTATTCACGTGATTTTTTCCCACGATGTTTTCCACGTCCCTTGGCAGTTAATGGACACGTGTGTGGCGGTTATCGAGGTGGTTTTTTGACCAATTCAACGCTGTCTTGCTGGCGAGACAGCAAAGCCTGTCTCGCTGGCGAGACAGTTCATACTTGTCTTGATTTTCTCAAAATAGTATGAGATCAACTCTTGTGATTTCTTTGAGTGATATTATCTACGTTTGGGATACCTATTAGCATTTTTTGACGCCTACAGATACCCCCTCCAAAGTATTCCAGACGTATTCTTTTATAGAAGAGTCTGGGATACTTTGGATAAGATAGGTTTTACTTACGATCCCTTCAATGCTTGGTGGAGTAGATCATGTAGCAGGACTTGTAAATGGCTTCAACCCTTGATCTCTTCTTCTTTTAGTCTATTCAGTTCTTTGTAGAATAGCTAATGTTCTCCCGGCGTCGCGTTTATCGCTTGACCGTTGTTGAGATCTTGAGTCGAAGCTGGTATTTGTTCTTGTGGGTTTAGCTTTTGTCACTGAATTGATACATCCGCTGAGAGTTCATCAGGTTATCCTTAAGAATATTCAGATTAATATTCTCCAGAAACTTCCTGTTGAGGGTAGGGAAACAGTTTAGACTCATGTACCCATTGGAGTGTTCATGCGTACCACATTTGGTTGTTTGACTAAGAGAAAGTCCGCTGTTTCACACTACGAGGCAGTATTTGCTGTCTCGCAGCGCGAGACAGAGTTTGCTGTCTCGCTCAGCGAGACAGAGTTTGCTGTCTCGCTCAGCGAGACAGCGAGTATAAAAGGCGGACTTAGGGTTTTCTGGGGCTTTTCACGTCGACTTCTGGGCGATTTTCTCCGATTTTTTTGACGATTCTTTTGCCAGTTTTCAATCTTTTCTTGTTCTCTTCATTCCTGATTCGTGTAGTGCTTCGTTTGGGGGAGATTCAACTCAGGTTTGTGAAGTTTTGTTCGCCTCTTTCTCCAAAACTTTGATTTTCTTCAATTTTTACATTGCATGCACTGTTTCGGCCATACCTTGTGATATTTTTGTCGATTTCTTGCTCAAAATCCTAACTTTCTCATTGGTTTTCACTGTAGATCACATACTCGTCATGTCGCCGCATAGAGCTCGAGTTCCCCGAGGCTGTCAAACTGTTCAGTCTCCTGAGGGGGCCGCTCCCGTTGCCGCTTCACATGGGGGTATGCTTCTCATCCCTTCATCGATTTACATATAGTATTTCGTCAATTTCATATGCACATTATTGTATTTGTATGCAGATTCTCGTTTGTATCCTTTGAGATACCTTCGAGAAGAGCCAGCATCCTACTTTGAGGGGATCGACGCTTAAAAGTGTTTGTTTTGCTTGGACAAAACACACTTCAGAACATGCAGGGGCGATTTCATATCATCCCACATGTGTTGAAAGGTTTTGGTATGCCGTTATAATGCCCGTGCATAGTAACGCATATCTCCTTTATACATGTGGTAGATGAAAAATCGTCACACCTGTTATGAATTAGCGACTATATCTTATAGAATAAGGTATATCGCTTCCTTTATAATTTTAGGACTATTCTTACACAATTTATGTGTATGTTTTCTTTATCAGTCCAATTTCCTTCCACTGCCTTTCCTGCTGATGCGGTTACGGGTCAGAGTAACATTACCCATTCTTATTATGAGGGGTTACCATTAATTGAATCTGCTCCTTAATTTAAATCGGATTATAGTGAAGGAGCCAGAGAACTGATCCGACGGGGTAGTTGCCGTATTCTGCGACGAATAATCACAGACACCACTCTGATTTCAGAACAAGATGACAATCAATGCATAAGGAAGCCGGATTTCTTGTTTGGTGATTCGATAAAAGATCCGAAGATTGCTTTCTGCAAGCCTGCGCAATGGTTGCATCAAAGCGGGTCATCATTTTTATATTTGCCCTGGATTCCTCGAGAATATTCGCTGTTAAAGTTTAGGAATTTATCCGTTAACCGCGAAATGCTCTAGAGATTAACTGAAAATCACGAGCGCATTCACTGTGGTTTCATTGGGAAAGAAGCTACTCCAGGTTCCAGTGAAAGAGCTTCCGTACGAGGGCTTCATCCAGGTGTCTTAGGTCAAGACAATATACCTCAAAATAAAACGACAGTGCAAGCCAACACCGTGAAGAACCGGTTAGCGGCAGCGGGAAAAGTATTACCCAGAGAGAATTTCAGATGTTATGGATGGGTACATTATTTTGGAGATAAGTGGTAGTGGACCAGAATGACTCGCTATGTGTTAAACCGTTGGGGGCGAGAGTTAGCAGAACTAGGGTTGGCGGTCCCGATCCGTGCTACTATGAGTGGTCTGCAGATTAGTGTAGGTCATTTCCTCTGTTTGTTCGAGATTTACAACCCGGACACTAACACATTCTTTACCCAGAATGGGGAGCTTAGACTACCACTGCATGACATGATGAAGGTGTCAGGTTTACCGATAGGCGACGTTCCATATCAAGAGTTCTTCCCAACCACCAATCAGCTGAACAAGATGAAGGATCGGTCAGTTGTGACTCATGACACTTTATGGGAATTGACCTGCCACTATCACATAGCCATGGCCGAAATGGAGCCCAAAGCAAGGAAGAAGTCTCCCCAAATCAGTTTAAAACAATTCGCCGATTATTTGTTCAAAAATCTGGAGGACTATTCGGGAGATGTATGCGGATTGTCTCCTATGAGCCCGGGTGAAATCAATCGGCTGTTAGAGAAAACAAACGCCCAGACTTACACCTCTCATTCAGAAGATGGATTTCCACATGGGACCAAATTCCGTTCTTATCTGTGGCAAGCCGGTGTTCCAATTAGCTCTACTGCTCTGCTGGCTGGTTTCCTGGCTATATGGCTAAAGAGGTGCATAGTTCCCCACCAGTCCTCTGATGCGATGCCAATGGAAGTATTGTATCCAGCCGTTCAGCTAGTTACAGGTCGCAAATTATCCTTGTTTCCCGCTATGGTGGCTGCTATTCACAGTGGATTACGGCAATTAATCTCTGCGTTTACCCAGGAGAAAAAGAAACCCTCCGCCAGCCTATCAGTTCCGAAGCTGGAGCTGCCATATACTTATCTAATGGCCTGGCTAGTACTTCACCGCCAAATTTAATGGAAACTCCTGAGGCGGTAGATCCCAGCCTTCCTCTGTTGCAGAATCTTGAGGCTTGCAAATGGGTTAAACATCGATGGCCGGACATAACAAAGCAATTCAAAATTTACAAGTGTTGGGAATTCTTCCCCTGTTTCCCTCGGTTCTCCGGTACCTATAACATGACTTTGTTGGATGCTGAAGACCCAAGGCAGAATCGTACCATCTTGGATGTCGGGTGCTTCAGATAGTTGATGAACATTTGACCTGGTTATTTGTTATTTCGGGTAAAAGACGTTTGTCATATTGAACCCTATCTTCCATGTCGATTTGTTCGTCAATTCGGCTATGACCAAATATACGTCGGCAACCCGAATCGTCATCTTAGCTTCCGAGGAGGACTAATTGATGGAGCGAGAGCTTGGTTTTGGAGTATTGCCAGCTGCACGAGCGCTGAGTTCAATCTCCCCTTGGAAACGCCACCTCTACGGATGACCTTCTTGTATTGCAAGTGGCTGAAAGCCGCCAATATTATCACCCGATACAGGAGAATGCCAGACTTAGACGAAGAGACAGCCCTGCGGTGCTCAAGCAGAGCGACACGTGAAGTTATGACTTCACCCCAAAAGAAAGAGGCTGCCGAATCATCGAGGAAGGAAAAAGAACCGGCTCGCTCAGCGGATAGTGAAGAAGAATTTGACTCTGAGGAGACGGAGACTTCCGAGGAGGCGGGTGAGACTGGATCAAGTTCTGATGAAGTATCTGGTCTCCCCGATTCTTTCTTCGAGAGGGGACTCGTGCGCCCGTCTGCTGCGCCTACTCAACCACCGGATGCCCCGAAAAGAAAAAGAGAAAGACTCGTTATGGCTTATCTGAACCGGATGACGGTGGAAGTCCTCAGTGGAGATGAAGAGGACGAGGAAGATACAGTACCTCTTGCTCTTCGGCAAAGATCTCGACCTTCCGCTCAAGCTCAAACTCAAGCTTCTCCCAGAGTTGAATTACGTACCAAACATCGTCATGAAAGCTCTAAAGTTCAGGATGAAGCACGTCCACCGAAAAGGCGAAAGAAAGCTGTTTCTAAGCCACGTGTTCATCTTCCTGCTCTTGAAGAGACGTCTGATCGTAGTGCTTCTTCGGATGAACAAGGTAACTATTTGTCTTTATCGCTCTCATACTTCTTAACGCTCAAACTTATTTCATGTCTAACTTCTGTAGGGAGTCGAGAAGAAGGAGAACTGCCAAGTGATGCTGCTTCTCCCGGAGGTATGGAGATTGAAGAGACCAGCTTTGTTCAACAGATGCAGGATGCTCTGAGGGACGAACCAGTTAGTGTTTCACCGCCTTCAGATATCGACCCATCGGCTCAAGACTCAGGTATTGATCTCTCCCCACTCGGAAGTGAATTCTAAGAAATGAATGAGTCGGGACGCGTACCTCCTCTAACGACTTGTGCGCTTTGTATTCTTTTAGTTAAACTAAAAGAAGTGGGTGCTAGTAGTGAGGCTCTTGAATCCGTTCCAGTCAACGAAGGTAAAGTTAATCTTCGTCTTGAACAGCTTCGTTTAAATTCACATGTTATTTATAACTCAACGCATCCTGTAGATGTCATAATGAGCGCACCACCTGAAGGAGAGGCTGCCCATACCCCTAAAGTCGATAATTTCACTGATTTCGACTTTAATATGGACATCTCAGAGGACGACCATCAGCAAATCTCCGATTTGTTGTTAGGGAAAGCCACTGGTGCAGCCACAGAATCAACGGTTGGCGCTGGTTTAACAGAAGCAGGTCCTTCTGAGAGTAAGGCTTCTATTCTGCAAACTCCTCATCATATATTTTCTTACTTGATTAATCGTGTAAATGTTCGAATTATAGGACCAGTCGCCGAAACTGATACAGCTATAGTCGCTGGAGCTCACGATCAACCTGGGGGTTGTGATCTATCATCATGGGCAGGAACCGAAGTTGATGTTCAATTATCTATTCCTGAATTTCAACCTACTACCCCTGCAGATCCCATGATGATAGAAGTCAATGTAACTCCCCAAATTAGTCCAATTGCTACAAAAGCGAGACCAACTGGAGAAGTTGGTACATCGGCTGATGTCGTGCTTGGAATTGGTGAGTTTTAACCCTCATTCGTCTCAAATTTCTGTTTAACACTCCATTATGCTCATTGCGATCTTTTTTGTTTGTAGAATCTTCCTCTGAGAAGACTCTCAACTTAGACCCAAAATCTTCTGAGGTTGAAATTAAAGAATCTTCTGATGTAGCTGGTGCATCAAAAGCTGCTATCCCTGAACCAGCTTCGACTGTTCAGGAAACCAGACTACCCTTAGTGGACAAGCCGGGTCTTGCTGAAGGTTCTTCTGTTAAATTTAGCATGCTTCACAACTCGTTGTGTATACATATATATGTTCTGTGCTGACTTATTTGCTCTCATCACAGCTCATTCATCATTATCAAGTCGTATCCAAGCCTTGTTAGCAGATGAAGATCCGGATAAGGCTGGCATTTGCTCTGATCTCCAGGGCTTTCTCTCCTTTTTGAATTCTATGGTTGATCGTATTCTCTCCAAGGGATCGCACTTTGAGACTTTTAAGAGACCTCTTGAGCGTTATATATCAGGGATCCGAGAGGAAGGATATAATGAGTTAGCCGATTCGATCAACGCTTATTCGGTTGACTTGAAACAACATGTTGAACTTCTAAAGGATTTCCGCACCAAAGGCGTACCCTCCTATATTGCCTCTCACATGGATTCCAGGGTGCAGGCGTGGCGCGACTCCTAAAAATCTGCTAACTCCGAGCTCCAAAAGCTAAGAGCCCACAGTCATCGGCTTAGGGTGCATGTCGCCAAGAGAATACAGGCTAAGGTCGATCTACAACGGGATTTAGAGTCGAACCAAGCTGAGATAAACCGCCTAGAAGAACAACTTGCAAACGCCAAGGATGCTCGTGAAATTCTAAAGTCTGAGTTGACGAAGACAACTCGAATTGAAGAAAACTTGTACCAACAATTGGATATTCAGGATAAGAGGCTTGCTGAGAAAGAGCAAGAGATCGCTGAACTTCAGAGTGTTGACGAAGAAGCTTTCAAAGTTAAGCTGACCGCTGAGCTTGAACAGGCTTATGCGATAGAGCTTTCAAAGCTAGAAGATAAAATTCGTCAATATAAACTTTTGTAATTGAAAAACACGTATTTTTATCTTTGTTTGAACATTTTCAGTCAATATAATGAACTCTTTTTGCTCATTGAGATTTTATTGTGATTACTCATTCTTGTTTAGAATAAATAACCACAATACTTATAGGATTTTGGCAAATCCTCAGCCATCAACGGATTTGATATGCCTTTACCGACTACCGTTTGAATCGGGCTAGTATGTGAATTATCTAAGTCCGTTTCACATATAACGTTGGGCTAAAAGACTTAAACTCTTTTAGACTTTAAACTACAGCATTGAATGTGTAGGCTACATGTGTTAGATGTAGACTTATCTCTAATAAGGGATAGAGATAACATCCCCATGCATGAATGACATGGATCTTGAAGTGTAGATAGGTCACGTTCTCTATGTATGAAAACGAACCTAAGTTTATGAAGAAAGAACTTGGATATTCCAGTTCAGAGTCTCTTGTTTGTTGGTAGAGAAAAAACCCAGATTTGGAAAGGAATAATTTCATATTCCATCTCCCCGTCTCTTGTTTGTTGGTAGAGATCAACCCAGAATTGGAGAGGAATAATTTCATATTCCAACTCCTGGTCTCTTGTTTGTTGGTAGAGATAAACCCAGAATTAGAGAGGAATAATTTCATATTCCGACTCCTGGTCTCTTGTTTGTTGGTAGAGATAAACCCAGAGTTGGAGAGGAATAATTTCATATTCTAACTCCTGGTCTCTTGTTTGTTGGTAGAGATAAACCCAGAATTAGAGAGGAATAATTTCATATTCCGACTCCTGCTGCAAAGGAAACTCAAAGTGGGATCTCCACTTAAAGAATCCGAATTGGTTTGAATAATCCTAACTGTCATAAGGTTTGACTATCCAATTTGTGGACCTCTCGTTCATGGGACGAATCAAGAGGGGATTTTGGTTGTGGTCCTAACTGTAGGAAGGTTTGATCAAATAGGGGTTTTGAGATGATCCTAACTGTTTAAAGGTTTGATCACTCAATTTGTGGACCTCTCGTTTATGGAACGAATCGAGAGGGGATTTTGGCTTTGGTCCTTGTTAGCCCTTATGTTTTGATGATGTTCTTACAACCACCATTATCGGTACTAATGGCTTATTGAGTATAAATGTAGTAAATTCCTTTATCAAGCTCATTAGTGCCATTAATGGAGGATGGATGGAATATATGCTACAAAGATGATATCTAAAGGAGGAGGAGGCCAAGAGATGAAGCAACGTTATTTCAAGAACAACAAAGTCATACAAAAGCTTCATCCGATTCAAGCTATATCAAAGCTCAAGTAATGCCTTCATATGAGGATATTAGCTTTTCTTTATGTTTCTCTCTAGTGCTAGAATGTAGGCAAAAAGTTACTATGTTTACTTGAAGCTATTGGGACTCACACACACGTTTTCATTTTCAAGCTTTTAAGCGTTTTTCACAAAACCTTATTTTTCACAAGTATGAGGACCTATCTGCAAAACTCTTTTTCCAAACAGTTTGTTTTTAGTATTAAAAACATTTTACAAAGTTTCAGAATTTTCAGAGGTCAAATAAATATTTTACAAATATTTCAAGAAGGTCAAAAACAGTTTTCAGCAAAATGTCAGAAAGCGGTCGACCGGTCCGGTCGACCGCTCCAAGAGCCATCCGTTCAGTATTTTTCCAGAAAGTCGTCGGTCGACCGGTGCGGTCGAACAAAATTTCGATTTCTATATCGGTTGACCGCGCCGGTCGACCGAAGATGGTCTGTTTGTTTTCTAAGTTTTTTAAGCGTCTCGCGGTCGACCGAATTTTTCGGTCGGTCGACCGACGTGATTTTTCGGTCGACCGAATGTTATTTCGGACGGCCGCTCTTTCTCTCTTCAGTCAAACAAGATTTTTTCTAAACGGTCGTTTTGCCTCGATTGTCGTGTTTTCACTCATTTGTGCTTAGCTCAGTCTGAGCTAACTCTCTGTAAAGTGGATTATCTTCCTAAACAGGAAGATTGGGTTTTGATTTTAAAATGTTTTAAACTATTCTATAAAAACCCCAAGCTGCTTCTTCTTCTTCTAGAGCTCAACGTTTGAAAAACCAGAGGGTGTTTTCTGTTTCTGCTGAGAAAAATTTTCAAATCAGTTCTGTTTTCTTCTCTGTGGTTTTGTGTGAGCTCACCTCCCAGCTTCAGTAATTTGTTCTCTTTGCCATAGGGACTTTGTAAGAGAGAGTTCTGCATCTGTTATCTTGTGCTGTGTAGTTGAGATCTTGAGTAAGATCTACTGTGAGGGAGTGATCTGTTGAGATCAAACTGTGTAGTGAGAGAGATTGTGTGGGATCGCTGTGTAGACGAAGTTTCGGCTTCCAAACCGGGTGTGTAGTGGATTTCTCCTCGAGAGTGGGGAGCGGGGACGTTGGCCAGAGGGCCGAACCTCGTTAACACATCGCGCGTCAAGGATAACGATTCCTAACCCTCTCTTATTTACTTTGTTTGCATCTATTTACTGTGGATTGCTTGTTTATGTTTTAAATTGCATATTAGAGCCTATTGACCCTAATCACCCCCCCTCTAGGGTCCATCAATTGGTATTAGAGCTTGGTCTCTATATTAATTTTTGGTTTAATCACCTTAGAGAAAAGATCAAATGGAGGCTTCTTTGAATATGCATATGTTAGAAGGACAATCCACAACTAGACCACCTCTCTTCACCGGGACAAATTTTACTTATTGGAAGGCTAGGATGAGAATTTATCTTCGTTGTATTGACCTTGACATCCTAGGGCTCATAGAAAAGAAATATGTAGAGAAGTCTAAAGTTGAGAACATGTCCGATGATGAAAGGCACCTTGCCAATCTCAATGCTAAGGCAATGAACGCCTTAATTTGTGGTCTTTCCCCCAATGAATACAATAGAGTCTCCACGTGTGCAACCGCATACGAAATTTGACAAAAATTATGTGTCACACATGAGGGAACACCCCAAGTTAAGGAGTCTAAGATTAGTGGGCTTATGCATGATTATGAGCTATTCAAAATGCTTCCTAATGAATCCATTGATGCTATGTTTTCCCGTTTTACTAATATCATCAATGAATTATATGGCCTAGATAAGCAACTATCCATTCAAGAGATAAACTACAAGATACTTCGTTCCTTGACTCCGGCATGGGAGCCCAAGGCTACCGCTATTGAGGAAGCTCATGACCTCACTACCTTAGCTCTTGATAGTCTTATCGGAAAGCTCAAAGTGCATGAGAAGAAGCTCAAAGGGAAAGAGAAGGAGGAAGTGCCATCACGTGAAGTTGAGGAGCCGTCACCAAAGTTGAAGACCATAGCTCTCAAAGGAGCTAGTGACAACTCATCTTCGTCATCGGAGAGTGAAGTCGATTTTTCTAGAGAAGTGGCTCATCTCTCTAGAAGAATCTCTAGACTTATAAAGATGAACAAAAAATTTAACCCTCGATCTAACAAGTTTTCCTCTCGTGTAGGCAAATGTTTTGAATGCAATGAACCAGGTCACATCGCTAAGGATTGCCCCAAGCTCAAAGAAAAGTACATGAAGTACAAGAAGAAGAAGGCTATGTATGCCGGATGGGAAGAATCCGAACCAAGTGATTCGGATAGCGATGATGATGGAGCCAAACTTGCTCTTCATGATCCAAATGTTTGTTTCATGGCAAATGAACATGAGGTAATATCCGAGGCCGAAAGTGAATCTTTCTATATGCAATGTGATATAGCTATGGCTTTAGAAGAGTTGAACTTTAAATTTAAAAGAATGTCTAAAGAATACTCTTCTTTTAAAAAATTGCATGCCTCTTGTGATATTAAGCTTGAACAACTAACAACCTCTCTTGCTCTAAAAGATGAATTGCTAGGAGATCTCAATTTCGAGAATAAGCAATTAAGATCAAAAATTGAAAGATTAGAAATTGAGGGTTGTAGGACTAGACCCACTCATGTTCATGCCAACTATAATCACCATGGTAGAAATAGGTTTCATGGTTCTAACATTCGTACATACAAAAGAAATTTTGTATGCACCTATTGTATGAGACATGAACACATTTCTACTTATTGTAGAACTAAAGACAATGAAGATTTTTATGGTTTGATATGGGTACCCAAAGGTACCAAAACTACTAACCCCCAAGGACCCAAGACATGGGGACCTAAAGCTACTGCACCTTCATCTTCTTCTTTTGTAGGGAACGTCACGGCAACGACGTAAGGAGATGTGGTACCTTGATAGTGGTTGCTCACATCATATGACGGGTAACAAAGAATTATTTGCAACCCTATCAAGGATTGAAGGAGGCAATGTCTCCTTTGGTGGTGGTGAGAAAGGTAAAATCATTGGTATCGGTTCTATTGGTAAGAAACCCTCACCCATTATTGAAGATGTTTATTTAGTAAGTGGTTTGAATCATAATCTTCTTAGTATTAGTCAATTAAGTGATAAAGGATTTGATGTTTCCTTTAAACCGGATAAGTGCGTCATTAGTATGAATGGAAAAATTGTTTTTATTGCAAATCGCAAGTCTAATGTTTATATTTTTGAGATGAATGAGTTAGTGAACCAAGATGTGAAGTGTCTTGCGGCAATTGATGAAAACCCTTGGATTTGGCACAAGAGACTTGGACATGCAAATATGGAGTTGATATCAAAATTGTCTAAGAAGAATCTTGTGAAAGGGCTACCTAGTTTGCACTTCATTAAAGATACAATTTGCGAGGATTGTGCCAAAGGTAAACAAACAAAATCCTCTTTCAAATCCATCCATGAGGTATCGACTTCTAAACCTTTGCAATTACTACATCTTGATTTATTTGGTCCTATGCGTGTTACCTCTCTTGGAGGTAAACACTATGTTTTTATGATTATTGATGATTTTTCTCATTTCACATGGACAATATTTCTTACAAAGAAAAATGATTGTTTTGAAGAATTTGCTAATCATGTTAAAAGAATTGAAAATGAAAAAGATTTGAAAGTTGTTAAAATTAGAAGTGATCATGGTGGTGAATTTCAAAATGAATTTTTCCATGATTTTTGTGCTCATCATGGTATAACTCATATGTTTTCCACTCCTAGAACACCACAACAAAATGGTGTTGTTGAACGGAAAAATCGCACCATACAAGAGATGGCACGTACTATGTTAAACTCATTTGATTTACCAAAATATTTTTGGGCGGAAGCCGTCAATACGGCTTGCCATGTTCTAAATCGTGTTTTAATTAGACCAAAGCTTAAGAAAACTCCTTATGAACTTTATTATGGAAAAACTCCCTTCATTGGCTATTTTCGTGTCTTTGGTTGCAAATGTTTCATTTTAAATACAAAAGATCACCATGATAAATTTGATTCCAAAATTGATGTTGGTATTTTCTTGGGTTATGCACCTCGAAGTAAGGCTTATAGGGTCTTCAATAAACGAAGCATCGTTGTTGAAGAATCTATAAACGTTACTTTTGATGAGACTAATGTTTGCTCTCAAGTTGCTTTGCCTAGAAAAGATGATGATGATGATATTGAGGGAGGATTGGACTTCTTGCAAATCAATGATACTCCCTCTATAGAAGCTCAAAAGGATGTAGATAGCTCAAATGCTCAAGATCAAGTTGAACCTCCTAAAGCTTGGAAATTCACATCAAACCATCCAAAGGAGCAAATCATTGGGAGTCCTTCAAAAGGAGTTATTACTCGCTCAAAAGCCTTGAGTGAGTGTGGTAATGTTGCATTCTTATCTCATATAGAACCTAAAAAGATTAATGATGCTTTAAATGATGAATTTTGGGTATTGGCTATGCATGAAGAATTAAACAATTTTCAAAGAAATGAAGTTTGGAAGTTAGTTCCTAGACCTAACAATGCTAGTGTTATTGGTACAAAATGGGTTTTTAGAAACAAACTTGATGAACATGGCATTGTTACTAGGAATAAAGCTCGTTTGGTTGCCCAAGGATACAATCAAGAGGAGGGCATAGACTATGATGAAACCTTTATACCGGTTGTAAGGTTGGAATCTATTAGGATGTTTTTGGCATTTGCTAGTTTCAAAAATTTTAAACTTTTTCAAATGGATGTTAAAAGTGCCTTCTTAAATGGTTTTATAGAAGAGGAAGTGTATGTTGAGCAACCCCCCGGTTTTATCGATCATGATTTTCCAAATCATGTTTACTGGGTACAAAAAGCTTTATATGGGTTGAAACAAGCTCCTAGAGCTTGGTATGCTCGCCTCTCTAGTTTTCTTATTGAAAATGGTTTTTCAAAAGGAACAATTGATAACACTCTTTTTGTAAGAAAAAGGAAAAATGATTTCATTTTAGTTCAAATATATGTGGATGACATTATCTTCGGTGCTACTAATGAATCCTTGTGCAAGGAATTTTCTAAAGTCATGCAGGATCACTTTGAGATGAGTATGATGGGAGAGCTTACATTCTTTCTCGGGCTCCAAGTCAAGCAAACTAAGGATGGGATCTTCATCTCACAAAGCAAGTATGCGAAGGAATTGGTGAAGAAATTCAAGTTGGAGAATTCTAAGCATGCGCCCACTCCCATGAGCACTAGTGTTAAGCTTGATGCAGATGAAAGTGGTGAAGACGTGGACCAAAAATTATACCGAGGCATGATAGGTAGTCTTCTTTATCTTACCGCTAGTAGGCCCGATATCATGTTTAGTGTGTGTGCATGTGCACGTTTTCAAGCATCTCCTAAAGCATCTCATTTAATTGCGGTTAAAAGGATCATTAAATATGTTAATGGTACTTTTAATCTTGGTTTGTTTTATCCAAGAAGCACTTCTTTTGATTTATATGGTTTTTGTGATGCCGACTTTGCCGGATGTAAGGTAGATCGCAAGAGTACTAGTGGAACATGCCAATTCTTAGGAAATTCACTTGTTTCTTGGGCTTCCAAGAAACAAAATTGTGTTGTATTGTCCACTACGGAAGCAGAATACATTGCCGCCGGCTTATGTTGTGCTCAAGTCCTATGGATGAAACAAAGCCTAGTTGACTATGATTTAAATTTTTAAAATATTAAAATCTTTTGTGATAACACAAGTGCCATAAATATTGCAAAAAACTCGGTTTTGCATTCTAGAACCAAGCATATTGATGTGCGCCATCATTTCTTACGCGACCATGTAGAGAAACAAAATGTATCCCTAGTATTCGTTGACACAAAATCTCAACTAGCGGATATATTTACTAAGCCTCTTGGAGAGGATGATTTTTGTCGCATAAGAAATGGTTTGGGCTTATGCACTATGTGAAAGTTCTACATTGTGTGCTTGTTTAATTGCATTTTGTATTTCTTTTACCCCATTTTTTGATGGTGACAAAGGGGGAGAAATATCTCCTCAATTGTTGCATATACTTAGGGGGAGCTCATAGATAGGGGGAGCATTATCTATAAGCTATTTTATTTTTGCTCTTAAAATGGTTGGTTGTCATCATCAAAAAGGAGGAGATTGTTAGCCCTTATGTTTTGATGATGCTCTTACAACCACCATTATCGGTACTAATGGCTTATTGAGTATAAATGTAGTAAATTCCTTTATCAAGCTCATTAGTGCCATTAATGGAGGATGGATGGAATATATGCTACAAAGATGATATCCAAAGGAGGAGGAGGCCAAGAGATGAAGCAACGTTATTTCAAGAACAACAAAGTCATACATAATCTTCATCCGATTCAAGCTATATCAAAGCTCAAGTAATGCCTTCATATGAGGATATTAGCTTTTCTTTATGTTTCTCTCTAGTGCTAGAATGTAGGCAAAGAGTTACTATGTTTACTTGAAGCTATTGGGACTCACACACACGTTTTTATTTTCAAGCTTTTAAGCGTTTTTCACAAAACCTTATTTTCACAAGTATGAGGACCTATCTGCAAAACTCTTTTTCCAAACAGTTTGTTTTTAGTATTAAAAACATTTTACAAAGTTTCAGAATTTTCAGAGGTCAAATAAATATTTTACAAATATTTCAAGAAGGTCAAAAATAGTTTTCAGCAAAATGTCAGAAAGTGGTCGACCGGTCCGGTCGACCACTCCAAGAGCCATCCGTTCAGTATTTTTCCAGAAAGTCGTCGGTCGACCGGTGCGGTCGAACAAAATTTCGATTTCTATATCGGTTGACCGCGCCGGTCGACCGAAGATGGTCTGTTTGTTTTCTAAGTTTTTTAAGCGTCTCGCGGTCGACCGAATTTTTCGGTCGGTCGACCGACGTGATTTTTTGGTCGACCGAACGTTATTTCGGACGACCGCTCTTTCTCTCTTCAGTCAAACGAGATTTTTTCTAAACGGTCGTTTTGCCTCGATTGTCGTGTTTTCACTCATTTGTGCTTGGCTCAGTCTGAGCTAACTCTCTGTAAAGTGGATTATCTTCCTAAACAGGAAGATTGGGTTTTGATTTTAAAATGTTTTAAACTATTCTATAAAAACCCCAAGCTGCTTCTTCTTCTTCTAGAGCTCAACGTTTGAAAAACCAGAGGGTGTTTTCTGTTTCTGCTGAGAAAATTTTTTAAATCAGTTCTGCTTTCTTCTCTGTGGTTTTGTGTGAGCTCACCTCCCAGCTTCAGTAATTTGTTCTCTTTGCCATAGGGGCTTTGTAAGAGAGAGTTCTGCATCTGTTATCTTGTGCTGTGTAGTTGAGATCTTGAGTAAGATCTACTGTGAGGGAGTGATCTGTTAAGATCAAACTGTGTAGTGAGAGAGATCGTGTGGGATCGCTGTGTAGACGAAGTTCCGGCTTCCAAACCGGGTGTGTAGTGGATTTCTCCTCGAGAGTGGGGAGCGGTGACGTAGGCCAGAGGGTCGAACCTCGTTAACACATCGCGCGTCAAGGATAACGATTCCTAACCCTCTCTTATTTACTTTGTTTGCATCTATTTACTGTGGATTGCTTGTTTATGTTTTAAATTGCATATTAGAGCCTATTGACCCTAATCACCCCCCCTCTAGGGTCCATCAGTCCTAACTGTAGTAAGGTTTGACCAAGTGATGAATAGGAGTAGGGTACAAATAGCAATGAGTTTGTTGATTTGCATGAACTACTCGGTGGGAAATTTTGATTTCAAACATAAGAATTTGACATGAAATAACTTGTCGACTGATACAAACCGATGACCATTGGTCGATCTGACCGGTGGGGTTTTCATGGTGAGGGGTTACGAATCATCGAATTTCCCCTTTCCATGATTGCATTACAGGATTTTTTGAGGAAAGATCAACTGTCATTAAATCTCGTCTCAACAAAAATAGTAAGAGGGTCTTAATTATTTTAATCATAATTAAGAATGGATTATTCACATGATCATTTTCCATTGAGAATAATCAACTGATAACAGGTTATCCTGAAATATCCTGTATAGGACTCTCTAGGAACTTCCCGTTTTACATAGGTTATCCTGAACGTATTACGGGTAATACTTTTTTAGGAACTTCCCATTTATTGGCATCATTAATTTATTGCCATCCTGGGTAACCAGGCGATATGCTCCGTTCGAATAGACTGTTTCTATCACGAACGGCCCTTCCCATTTAGGTTCAAATTTTCTCTTCTTCTTAGAAGTGAGAATCATAGGTCTTCGGACAGAAAGAACTAGATCCCCTTCTTTAAAACTTCGTCGTCGGACCCTTTTATCAAAAGTTTGAGAAATTCTAGCTTGATAAAACTCAATTTGTTGCTGAGCTTCCAAGCGCTTCTCATCTAACATCTCTAATTCCTCGAGACGTTTCTGATAAAGTTCTTCCGTTGTCATTTCCGTTGCAAGAGCGACACGGAGGGAAGGAATTTGTATTTCCAGTGGCAGAACAGCTTCACATCCATATGTTAAGGCATATGGGGTTGTTCCGGTTGGTGTACAGACAGTTGTGCGATAAGCCCACAGGGCTTCGCCGAGTTTTTCGTCCTAATCTCGTTTATTGGTTTTCACCAATTTTGCCAGAATTTTGATGATGGTCTTGTTAAAAGCTTCGGCCAATCCGTTAGCTGTGGGATTATAAGCTGTCGATGAAACGTCCTTAATCCCGAATTTACCGCAAAATTTGATGAATGCGTTGCTGACGAATTGAGGACCATTATCGTGTACTATTCGCCTTGGAACACCATACCGATATATGATATGATGTTTGATAAACTTGATAACATCACTCGTCTTTACTTCTCTAAGTGGAACTGCTTCTGCCCATTTCGAGAAGTAATCGGTGATTGCCAGAATGAAACGGTCCCCTTTAACCGAAGGCGGAAAAATAGGACCTACTATATCCATTCCCCAAGTTTCGAATGGCCACGATGTCGCCGACGGATGTAAATATTCAGGCGGCTGGTGCATATAATTTGCATGTAACTGGCACACTTCACATCGCCGTGCGTAGTCAACTGCGTCTTTTACCATAGTTGAACAATAATACCCGATTCTCCTAAGTCGATCACAGAGTTTAGGCCCGGGTTGATGTGCACCGCATATCCCGTCATGCGCCTCTTTGAGTGCTTGTTCCGCTTCTTTGCTAGATAAGCAACGGAGTAGAAGACCATCGTACGATCGTCGATACAACATTTGTGCCGTGGCGTTGTAATAAAATCTCGGTGCTCTTCGCCGAATCGATTCCCTTTCTCTTACATCTTCAGGCAATATACCATGTAGGACGTAGTCGATAATGCGAAAGCGCCAATCTCGAACTTCGGGTTTAACTGCTGTTGAGTATGCTTCTTTAACATCCGAGTCGTAGATTGGAACGATAAGCTGGTGGGTCCTCACTGTAATCAATTGCTCTGTTTCGGGAGGTTGAGCCAAGGATACCGACAATGCCGCCAATGCGTCTGCGTACGCATTTTGGAGACGTGGAACGTACTCGATGAAAAATCCTTCAAACGAGTTTGCCATCTCGATGGCCACCTGGTGGTATGGAATCAGGTCTCGATTTCTGACTTCATACTCTCCTCGTATTTGATTAACTACCAGTTAAGAATCCCCAAAAGCTTCAAGGTATTCGACCCCCAGCTCTTTGGAAAAATTGAGTCCGATTATCAATGCATTGTACTCGGCCACATTATTAGAACATGGTCCGGTCAACGAGTATGCTCTAGGCAAGACATGCTTTTCCGGGGAAACTAAAACGACCCCCACTCCTGAGGAGATTTTAGAACATCCGGGTGCGCTTGCCACATTGGTTGCGCGTGAGGCCCCATCGAAGTACAACTGCCACACTTGTTGATGTGAGGTGGTATTAACTTCGTGGGTTTCATCTGGCAGATCGTCGTACAATTCGACTATATCCTTCGTAGGGTTTTTCGCCAGAAGATCGCAAATAGCTCGTCCTTTAACTGATTTTTGTTGCTTAAAGTACAAGTCGTATTGCGATAAGAGTAGAGCCCATCTAGCTAAACGCCAATTCATGGAGGCCGACTGGGTCATGAATACGCGTATTGGGTTTATGTTGGAAATGACATAAATTGTCTGTCCGACCAAGTAATGTCGCATTTTCTGGATTGCAAATACCAATGCAAGGTATTCCTTCTCGATCATTAGATAACGAGATTCGGCTCCTACTAGTGTGCGACTCAGATAATATACCGCTTGTTCGTGACCGTTATCGTCGTCTTGTGCAAGTAATGCACTTAACGAATGGCTCGTCGCTTTGACATAAATCAAAAACGGTCTGCCTGATTTCGGTGCAACGAGAATAGGTGGGTTCGCCAGATATGTTTTAATATCTTCGAACGCCTTTTGGCATGCTTCATCCCAAATGAACGACACACCTTTCTTTGTGAGTTTGGAGAATGGCTGACATTTTCCGGACAGATTTGATATAAACCGACGGATATATGCCAATCGACCTTGCAATCCTCTGAGTTCTTTAAGATTTCTCGGAGGTTGTAGCTCATGTATCGCCTTCACTTTGTCAGGATCGATGTGAATACCTTTCGTAGTGACGACAAATCCAAGAAATTTACCGCTCGACATTCCAAGGAAGGATTTAGTCGGGTTCATCTTTAGCTGATGACTTCTCATAAGATCGAACATCGTCTTCAAATCTTTAATGTGATCGTTTTTGTCACGGCTCTTCACGACCAGGTCATCAACGTAGCATTCGACAGTCTTCCGAAGGTGTTCTTAAAAGATCTTCGTCATTGTTCGTTGGTATGTAGCGCCAGCGTTCTTCAACCCGAACGGCATAACAGTATAACAGAATACACCAAGGGGTGTTCTGGAAGCTGTATGCTTTTCATCATCCGGATGCATCTTAATCTGATTATATCCCGAGAATCCATCCATAAATGACATTCTCTCAAACCCGCATGTATTGTCGATGATGACGTCCGTAATTGGTAAAGAGAAGTCGTCTTTAGGGCATGCGGTATTCAGATCTCTGAAGTCAATACAAATTCTGATTTTCCCATTCTTCTTAAGAACTGGAACTATATTAGCCAACCATTCAGGATGTTGTTCTTCCCTGACAAAACCTGAATCGATCAGTTTTTTGACTTCAGCTTCTATTGCCTCCATAATTTGCGGACAAAACCGTCTTTGTTGTTGCTTGACAGGTTTAGCATCCGATTTTATGTTAAGGGTATGCATTGCTACATTTGGATCGAGTCCCGGCATATCTTCGTAATTCCAAGCAAAAACGTCGATATACTCTCTAACGAGGGCGATTAGTTCTTCTTTTTCATCTGGTGGAAGATCACCGCTGATAAATATAGGTTTCGGATTAGTTTCGTCACCCATATTAACTTGGATCACTTTATCCTCAGTCGGAGGTTCTCTCTGTTCAAATCGATCACCATATTGGATGTTCATGTAGTGCATCCATGGGTCTTCCCAAACAGGCAACTGATCGTCCTCTTCAGTTGTGGAAGGATCAACTGTCGCCATATTCGTCATTAGGGCTTTGAATTTCTCTCTAATGCTCACGTCAGAGTCCTACATTGAAGTATCGGATGAATGCCCACTCTTATTTCTCAGTTGGCTAATGATCTGCTGGCAATACTCGTCATCAGATGACGAAGCATAACCTAGACCTCTATTATGGCTATAATAATTATCTGGTTTTCCTTTTGGTACATAAGTAGAATGGGGTGGAACCCTGACTCCTTGACCAAAATAAAGACCTTCACCGAGCGAGAGGTCATAGCCTTGCCTCGTCATGTAATTATTTGCTTGTGAACTATATCGAGAGAAATGCCACCCAGGCTTTTCCTCATCTGAGTTGCTGTCCAAGAAAAGATCAGGAGCTAGGGATGGATCCCCTTTTTCAAAGATTATTTCTTTCTCACCCCCTGTCTTTGCGGGTAGGATCACCGTTGTCCCGTCTAAATTTTGCAGATACTTCATCGTCGTGCAAGACGAGCGAAGTGGCATGTGTAGATTAGGATTATCATACAATTCCTGCATTACATTATCAAGACAAGGCGAGTACTCTAAATCATCCTTTATTATTTCGTCGGCAAGTTGCTAGTTACAACTTTCGTCCGACGATTCATCACCGTCAAGATCGATTACAAGAGGTTCAATGTCGTTTAGTACAAGACCTTCACTATAATCGAGCCCGGCTTCGGTATCAGCTTCTTCACTGCTGTCCGTGCCATGGGCCGATGGTTCAGTATCGGACTCAGCACCATATAGAAGGGAGTCAGTAAAATAATTTTCTAACCCCTTGAATGGTTGCTTATCCGCGACCATCGTCTTGACCTCCTCATTAGTGTCGACATACTTCAAACACTGATGGAGGGTAGAGGGAACTATAAGATTACCGTGGATCCATGGGCGACCCAACAGTAAGTTATAGGAAGTCTCTGCATCGATCACATAGCAGGTGACTTCAGACTTCAAATCTCCGAGTTGACACTTCACCCGGATTTTTTCCAACGGTCTTGATCCACTAGTATTGAACCCGTAGATGACCGTTCCTATGGAGGCTAACTTGCTGGCGGGAATTCCGAGGTGGTACATCAACCGAAGTGGCATGATGCTAACAGCGGAACCCGGATCGACTTGAATCCGGTTGACCATGCTCGAACCGATATATCCTGTAAAATATAACGGTCTATCATGCTTTGAATTCCTGACTTGCATATCTTCTTTCGTGAAAGCAATGCAAGGAAATTTGGTGGCTGCCAGATTGCAATGCTGCACTGACGACTCTGGCTCTTTAGGAGTTGGCTTGATCTGAGTGAGGAATACCTCAGAATCAGCCAAGGCTTCTTGTAAAGCTTCCCTGGTTTCTTTCGAAAGGCGAAGCAACTCGTATAGCGTGATCATTGCTAGGATATTAGCTAATTGAGTCATGACGTTGAAGCGGAACGGAGTATTTGAACTTTCCGGTTTGTCTCGTCTAATAGGTCGATTGAAACGAGGCTGCTTCGGAAGTTGAGCTTCTTTGGGTTGAGGTTCTTTCTCTTTCTGCTTAACAACCTTCTGAGGCTTCTCAACAGTCACAGGAGGAGTCGCAACTACCCCCAGTTTTGAAAGAGTTTTAGCATTTGGATTAGAAGTTTCCGGATATTGGTAATGGTATTCATTTCCACCTCTTGTAGCGAAAACTTCTTGTTCTTCATCAGAAAATGGCTGAGCTGCTATCTACTCGTTGTCTTTCTCCGGAATCGCCGAGGCTCCATAACAGGACTTCTCCTTTCCTTAACCTTTCGATTTCTTCTTTGACGTGGATGTTGTCCACTGTTCATCTTCAAGCAAATCCGGATGAACCCAAAGGATTTCGCCGTTAGGGGTCGTGTGTGACACTAGCCCTTTTTGACGCTGTCCATGAGGGTCATCGTTGATGCTTTGCATCTTGACCTTCGACACTGGCTCGGCTTGAAACCAGGACAAAGGAACCGATCCGAAGCTAATGGAGACTGCGTTTGCACCCACCTTCTTCTCCTTTGGCTTCGGTGTCACAATACCAACATCAATTAAGGTTTGTATTTTGTCTTTTAAGACATAACACGCCTTAGTGGGATGGTGGACCCTCCTGTGATATGTACAATATTTTGGGTCATTAATCTTCTTTGCTTCGTCTTGATTTGTGACCGGTGGAAGCTTGATCTTATTGTTTTCCAGCAGGTATTTGAAGATAACCGGAACTTCATCATCTTTAAATGAATACTCCTTAGGGAATCTGGGCTCAGAGGTTTTGAACTGCTTCTGAGGCTGTTGATTCTGATTCGGCGCCAACTGGAATGACGACTGCTACGGTTGTTGTTGCGGTGGTTGTTGTGACGTTTGATGCGCGTCGACAGCGGCTCCCGACCCTCTTCCTCTGCCTCGAGGATTGAAGTTCTGTTTCTGGTTTTGATTGTTAGCTGGTGGCTGACCCCTCTCTAAGTTCCTTCTCTTGAGAAACCGTTCAGCTTGCTCACCTCTAACTTTCAACTCTTTCCAGGTTTTAGAGGGTACAACTCCCATAACCTCTAATACATCTAAAGACAGGTTGTTATGACATGTCTGTAAGATGAATTCTTCTGTGAGTGGATCTCTGCAGTTCACTGCTTTGTTCCGGAATCGTTTGACAAACACGTCAACCGACTCCCCATTCTTCTGCTTCTCGTCCAACAACGTGCCAATAGAGACCTCCGTGTCGTCGTCGAAGAAATTGGTGAGAAACAGTTCTTCCATATCTCCCCAGCTAGTGATGCTTTCGGGTTTCAGGCGTCGGTACCAATCGAAGGCAGGCCCACGGAGGGTTCCTATGAATGACCGAACCATCAGGGCTTCATTTCCTGATATCGCGCCGAGATGTGACTTAAAATAAATCAAGTGCTGAGTTGGTGAACCCCTGCCATCAAAAGGAGTAAAGTTAATCAAATTAAATTTTGGGGGATAAGGAATGAGATCCCACTCCCTCGGGTACGGGTATGGAATGCCCGTTTTCTTCACTTCTTGAGCCGTCATCAGAGCATTGACTTTGCTCTCAAGATCCTGCATTTTCTTGTCTTCTTCCTCAGCCTTCTTCAAATAAACTTGAGTAGGTTGGGTAGCTGATTTGACCGGACCGCTTTCAGAATTGTCTTTATCAGGAGGAGGATCATCAAAGATAGTCTCGTCTTCTTTGTCATCGTCCTCAGCTGTATGTACAGGTCTGGCATTGCGTTTGCTGGATTCTGCCTTTTGGCTCGATTCCGATTGACTTTGTTGAGCTTGCAAATCTCGTACATGCTGCATTGTCAACTCCATCTCCGTTTTGATTTCAGCTCTGATCTCCTCGCGTTGTTTGGCCAACGCTTCTTGCAGTATCTTAGCTAACTGGTCTGGCGTGATGGCGAATGATTCTCTCGCTCGCCCCACACTGGACGCGGTATCGTCTGAAGCGATAGCGGAACAAGTATCTGACAGCTCGTCTTCTGACGATAAACCTTCATGCATCCTTTTGTAGTCTCGGCGTCGGTTGGCCCTCCGTCGTAACCGCTCCATTCTTTGAGAAAGACCCTGCTCAACTCTCCCTTCTGAAGAGAAATCAGGGTCAGGGTTGACTAGATGCTGTTTTCCTCTGTCGGTCATATTAATGGTGACCTCAGGGAACTCATCTTGCCGCCTTACAGGTTTCCTCTGATTGAAACGTCTTACTTTAGATTTTGACGCCTCGTTCGAAAGTCTTTGAAATACAGAAACTCATTTTGCTTTAGTTTGCGAGCAACTGCATTCCGTCAATACTGCCTTGATGAGTCTCTCGCATGCACAGTACGATTCATCTTCTCGGACAATTCTTTTTCTTGAGTTACTGTTTTGATAGTAAAGCTCATCACTACCGTGATTTGAGCAACCTTACTTTGGTTTGTGAACCTTGTTAACATGCACAGGACAATTGTTTGTCGTTTCTGGGCGATCCAAGGCTAAATTTTTAAACACACCCCTTTGCGAGTGTGGAGTCTTCATGGGTCCTAAACGAGAATGAACCGGTATTCTCTCGTCTTGGACCTGAGCAATTCTGACAGGAGGGTGTTTACAACCCCCTGCATAAGAAACCACCAAGGGTTTGTTTGCCGAATTTGGGTTTTCTCTGACTGGTTTTTTGCCTCGATCGTCGACCGAGGGACCAAGGCGATCTGCCATGGTGATCTTGAACTTAGATAAATCTGGGCTAACCCAGGACTTCAATGGTGATGCAGTAGATGGGCCCGGAACAGATGCTTGGGGCGCCTTCAGCATCCAAACCTTACGGTTCTTTGGTGGCTTTTCAGACACCAACTCCTTCTTGATTCCTTGCGCTTGTTGGCGGAGAGCACGAGTGCGGGCGGCCTTCTCCTTACGCCTTTGTATCCGTTCCTTCAGGGTTGAACGAGCCCTTTTGACAAGGGTCCATTCCTCCATCCTAAGCTTTGCAGAAATATGATTATCTAGCCGCTGAGGCAACTGAGTCATTTTCTGTTTTCTCGACTCTAGGTCCGCATAGTAGTGGACCCCGTCGGTTTGTTGCATGGCCTTGGCCAATTGTCGAGCACGGCGCTGGCGCTGTCTCTGACGAGCTCTCTTTGTCAGCACCGGTGAGCAATTCATCAATGACTCCTTAATTGGTACGGAGTCACTTGGAGCAGAAACGTTGCGGACAGTTTCCTTAGCAACGGTCGGGTGAGAATCTTCACCTGCAGCCTTCATTGGCACTGCAGACCTGAAAGTTTTCCTGAAAGAGGAAGTCCTCCTGCACTTGCATGGGGAGGAAGATCTTGAAGACGAGGATGACAAGTACTCCTCGAATTTCGCCTGATCGAATTCGTATTCGATCTCTTCGCTGACGATGATCTTTATCGGCTGCGAAACGGCGGCCTCGGTAGCGAGGCCGCTGGCTCCCACTGTGGTCGCCAGTTTGTTTTCATCAAAAGTTGCTTTCATCGTAGATTCCATTAATCTTTGGTCGATTGCAGAAAGTTATAATGAAAAATAAGTAAAATTACAACTCCTGAGAAAATAAACGCAGGATCGTTGTTTGGATCACTGCTTTTGTGGGTTCTTTGCCTGTGCCGGGAGCGCTTTAGCTCGTGGACCACCGAATCATAGATCGTGAAGAGGGGGCTTATGATTCTGACCTCGTTTATCGAAGTGAGAATTTGAAATGATATCTTATCAAAGTAAGATAGTCTTTCTTCTTGAACTCAAGTCAAAGCTCGAATGTCAAGGAATTGCTCCAAGAACTGAAATCTCTGCTCTCTCTGCTCTGGAATGCTCTAACAAATGCTCGATCCTCGTCAGAAGTGACCCTAGGGGGGTATTTATAGCCTCCGGGGTCTGTAACTACAAAAACTCAACAACCGAAGAAATTAGTACGGCGAGACAGTGTTTACTGTCTCGGAAAACGACAGTTTTTTCCTTGTAACTACTTTCCCACGTTTCAAACTCTGTTATTTTGGCAGTTATTCACGTGATTTTCGCCCACGATGTTTTCCACGTCCCTTGGCAGTTAATGGACACGTGTGTGGCGGTTATCGAGGTGGTTTTTTGACCAATTCAACGCTATCTTGCTGGCGAGATAGCAAAGCCTGTCTCGCTGGCGAGACAGCAAAGCCTGTCTCGCTGGCGAGACAGTTCATACTTGTCTTGATTTTCTCAAAACAGTATGAGATCAACTCTTGTGATTTCTTTGAGTGATATTATCTACGTTTGGGATACCTATTAGCATTTTTTGACACCTAGAACCCCCTGACGTATTTTTTCATGTTTTTTGACTTTTCCGATCTTCTGGGACTTGTAGTTTCTCCCGTTTCGCGTATTTAGTTGACTTGTATGCTTCATTACGGGACTGACCGTCGAACGCGCGTTGGTTGACATGCGCGCGTTGGTTGACGTGCGCGTATTGATTTATGCGTGCGTGTTGACCGACGCACGTGAATTGATTGACGCGCGCGAGCAGATTGACGAGCGCGTATTGATTGATACGTGCGAGCTGATTGACGTGTGTGAGCCACTTAGGGTTTACCGTTGCGGTGGTTCGTTGTCGTGTCATCAACGGTTTGCCGATTCATTTCATGCGCTTGTCGGTGTCGGATAATCCTCTTCGACTTGGATAATGACGTTCATCGCCTTCTCTTGGTCTCGAGCTGTGTACGGGCACCCATAGGCATTTTTAGACGCCTATAACGTTCTCTTTGGCAGCAACATAAGAAGAGAACAAATCTCTGTTGGAGTAGACATGATAAGTAGCATCTGTGTCAAACCACTAACCAGAGATGTTGTTGGGAGTTGTCACTTGAAAGAGCATAGCCATATAATTGTTAACTTGATTAACATTGTGTATTGTTCCCTTCTTTAGTGCTTTGCGGTCCTTGGCAAAATATCATTGCTTCTCTGATACGGGTGTATCTTTTTTCTTGCTTCAGGAGCTTAACAATCCTCATGGGAGCTTGAGAATAGATGATTCTCATGGTAGCTTGAGAATAGAGACGTGGGTGGAGCCGTTAGTAGCGACGAAAAAGGTCAAAAGTAGGAAAAATAGAAGAATCAGGAAATGAAAGAATCGGCTCTGGTCAGTCGACCGAATGGTTGATACCGGTCGACCGACAAGGCCATATCGGTCGACCGATCGACTAATATCGGTCGACTGATAACGTACACACCTACAGGGTTAAAAAACATCTCGTTGGCCGGTCGACCGAACCAAGCAGGTCGGTCGACCGAATTGGGTTCCTGGGTGAATCTGGATTCCTCGTTAACACGTTTTCCAAGTTCCATTGGGCTTGGTTATTTACGAGATTGTCATCCACATTGTTAGACATATAAATAGGGATTGTTTAAAGTTTCTAAAAGAATGGATTTTAAAGAGAGATTCTAATCAAGAGATTGGAGTTTAGAGAGAATATAAAATTGTTCTTTATTCTAGTGAGATCGTGAGGGAGAGATTCTGTAATCTTTTATTCTTCATAATCTAGAGAAGGTATTTTTCTTAGCCACTTTAATTTTTGTGTATTCTTACTATTATCTTCTCAACCCTATATTTAGTAATTTCACGATCAAAGGTGCTCGTACGACGACTCGTATCAAGTTGGTATCAGAGCCACTAGATCCTATGAAGAGGCAATCCTGTGTATGGTCCTTACTTGATCGTAATACAAGAAGCTAGGCGAGATACTTATTTCTTTGGAAGAGGTCTAAAAATTAAGGAAGAAGAAGATGACTGAAAGTGACAGCTCATCAAGACTTGATGCATTAGAGAAGCAGATCGAGACGATAGGGTCGACTCTCACACAACTCGTTGATCTCATCCATGGAGGGGACAAAAAGGGTGAATCTTCTTCGAAATTTAAGAAGAACCCTATGGAGTCCGATGGAGAGAGCGTGAATTCTAATTCCGACGAGGAGACAGAGATCATCAAGACTGTTCTGTACCAAGGGGGTAAGGGTCCTTACCAGAATCTAAAGATTGACTTCAGGATAGAGATATCTATTTATGATGGGAGTGTAAACGTCGAAAGGCATGATGATTGGATCGGGCGTATGAAGACTTATTTTACTCTTTATGGCTATTCGTCAAAAGAGAAGATTGTTTTTGTAACATTGAAGCTTTCAGGGCATGCGTTGACGTGGTAGAAATCCTATTACAAGCAGGAGAAGAAAGCGATGTCATGGAACAAGTTCAAGGAGTTGCCAAGAAAGAAGTTCTACCTGGTGGGATTTCTTAAAGCACGTTGGTAGAAGTGGTACGGCTTGTGCCAAAGATTCAATTAAACCGTTCAAAAATACACTATAAAGTTCCAGCAGCAGGCGATGGTCCTCAACATTGCGACGGAGGAGTACTCTGTTTTCATGAAGTATATGGCGGGTTTGAACAAATTTATCCGGAAGGAGATGAAGCTATTCACGGTTGAGTCGATTGCAGAGGCGAGCGTGAAGGCTATTACCATTGAGAGCAAGCAGAAGAAGAGCAACACGATGAAGGGAGATGCTAAGCAAGCTGGAGACGAGTCTAGCGGTTCCTAACTTAAGAAGGAGAAGAAGAAGGGTGATCCAGGAAAAGCAGGACTGATTTGTATTTGCGTTGGAAATTGATTTTATTACAGAACTCATTTACAACATTTATCGTTTACAATAAATTCAAAAGAAGGAGCCTTTTTATAAGAATTTTCTTACACAAAAGAAATAAAAAGACAATCTCCTAGAAACACACGCAGAAGACGTTTTTTATCCACTGCTTGCATAAAATCTTTGCCTGTACCGGGGACGCGTTAGTCCGTGGACCACCAAAAATCAGATCCGGTTGATCTCGTTTTACAAAGGAAGCAAGATTGAAGTAAATAACCTCAACAAAGTGAGATTACTACTCTTCTTAAGATCAAGATGAATTTTGATCTTAAGGAAACAAAAGGGAGGTTGCAGAGCTCTCAAAATCTCCCTCTTTATGCAGAAATTCGCTAAGATCTCACTAGCCCTCTCTGGAATTCGTAGGTCTGCTCTCACAGGGTCAGCACCTCGACTCCAAGCTCTAAATTTATGATCCCCTGTGTATAGGTGCCCTAGGGGTGTATTTATAGGCTTTAGACGCTGTGCTTTTGGATAAAAATTCATGATTTGATCCTATCTTTAGTTAATAATAGCTTAACCATGTTTAGGGATGATTCCAAGGCAGTTAGGGCGGCAGTAGATCGAACGAATTCATAGAAAATCATCCGAAAATATGTCGTTGGGAACTTCATTGTGCGAGTCACCTTAATGTGACTCGGCACTGTTCCGAGTCACCTTGTGGTGACTTAGAATTTTCGAGTCACTTCGAGGTGACTAAGATTTTCTGTCTTCCTGGTTTTGGTTCTGTTCTATCATTTTGTGCACTTTTCGATGTTTCCTTGACTCGTACGCTTTGTCGACTCACATTGTGCGCTTGTTTGCTTCTTTACAGCATCGGATAATACTCTTTGACTCGGATAATGTCGTTCATCACCTTCCCTTCATCTCAAGCTACATGCGGTAACCTATAGGTAAATTTTTGACGCTTACAAATACCCCCTCAAAAGTGTTTTAGCCTCATTCTTTTATAGAGGAGGCTGGAATACTTTGGATATGATACACCCAGCCTTTAATTCGTTAATTTCTTTGGCTTTTAGTCTATTCAGTATTTTTGTCAAGTAGTCTAAAATTCTTTCGGTGCTGCATTTATCATCTGACCGTTGTCGAAATCTTGAACTGAAAACTAGTGTGTTGATTTCTAAATTAGCTCGCATCGTTGAATCGACGTTAAACTGACTGTCTTCATCAAGAGTTTGTATTTGAATCACGATTGAACTCCCAGGGATTATCCTTTTACCTGGAATTTTTCCTGAGGCTTATTTCAACAAAATTATCAACGCGTTAACCAGCGTCGACTTTCATTACGGTGCATTGACCGGCATTGAACACAGTTTATACTCATAAGTTAACTGGAGTCTATACAGTTTAAGCTCTTAAGGCATTGGAGCGTGGAGAATCAGTTTATACTCGTATACTCTTTGGAGTTTTAGAAAATAGTTTAACCTTATATACCCATCGTAGGTTCAAGGAGATGCATTTTATACTCGTATACTCATCAGAGTGTCAATATAGGCTTCAAATGCATTAAAAACAGGCGAAAACGGGTGAAAAATACCACAAAAATGACCGCTGGACCAACCCTGCATGCGAGTCACATCAATGTGACCCACACGTGTGCGAGACACGTTGAGGTGTCTTGCTCTTGTGCGAGACACCTCGAGGTGACTCGCATAGAGTCAGTGTTTAGGCTTTGTTAAATCCCTAGCTCCGACCTTTTTCTCTTCTCCCAAGCTCGGAATTCTTTCCCTTCAAGAATTCTAATTTCTCTCCTCTTCCTCTCTTTAAATCTGACCAACTCTAGGGATTTCTCAACCTAGGGTTTTAGTTTCTTTTGACTTTGGTTCGAGCTTCACCCTTTCTTGTTGCGGGTTCTTCTTGCCGAGCATCGTTCTTCTTTAATTCAGGTAACCTCGACTCTCCTTTCTTCAATTTCTTCCCCTCTCTTGGTATTCTTGGTTCTTAAACCTTGGTTGTTGAAGAAAACTAAAACCCTAAGTTGTGAAAATCACTCAAACTTTCCTCTTGAATTTGGTAGGAATTGTTACCTCCTTCTTCGGCGTTTGAGGCCTCTCCGAGCTCTACCTCTTTGGTCTCATGTAAGCTTGCATCTCAAACTTCAACTTGATGATTAATTCTTGAGCCTTGATGTTTTAATCTTTGGCTTTGGGGGATGGTTCTGCCTCCTCGCTAATTGCATCACTGTTTTGATTTTCCTCTCATGTTCAACATGAACCATAGGCTTTTCTTCGTGCTTCAACATCGCGAATCAAGGATTCTTGAGTTCCCCTCTTTGTGATTTCCAAACCCTAGTTCTTCACTCAAGGTTCGACTCTTTTCTTTCTTTGATTATTGCTCTAGTTTGGCTGAAAATCAAGCTTAGGGGTTTTGGTTTCGGGTGTCCCATCGGGTTAGTTTATCCTTAGTTTGGTTTGTTATGTATGTCCTGCAAGTTTGAGTGGGAGAATTGATCTTTAATTTGGTTTTACATGAGAACCTAGCTTTTGGTTTTGTTCTCGAGTGTGAATCGAGGATCTTGGCTTGTATTTAGGATGAGAATCGAGGCCATTGCTTGGTTTCGATTGCTTGATTTTGACATTCGGGATGAATTGAAGCTTAACTTATATTCATGTGAAACCGAGCCTAATTGAGGCCTTTGAATAATGACCAACTTGGATTGTAACCCCTCGGCTTAAGTTTGATTAATTGTTGAAGTTTGAATTTGATTTCATGTAAAAATCAAACTCGCTGATATGAACTTGATTTACCCTCTTACATTTCGACTTTGGGTGTTCTAATTAATAACCGAGGTTGGATGTCCAGTTGTATGTACTCGAACTTTGCCTTACCCAAAATTTGTAGCTTGGCCTACGATGATGTTCGAAGCTTCAACTAGCCTTTGTTGGGAATTATACTCAGGATATTTTGTAGGTTTAATCGGACCTTTAACCGGAAAATCCTATTTTTATAGAATTTTAGCTAATTTCACATTTTCCTTTTTAATTTCTGATTTATGTACCTCGATTCTCGATATAATTGAACCACTGACTTCCAATGCAGATTAACTATGTCGCCGAAGAGATCGTGCCTTCTGAGGGGTCGATCAGATACTCAGCCACCTAAGAGAGAGCCTTCATCTTACGAGGGTAAGCTTTTACCACTTTTACTCGTGAATTTAAGATTAATATATTGCATATTGTATCCTCGTTTGCTCTCCTTTATGAGGCATTTGGGAAGAGCTGACATCCTCCTTTGTGAGGGTCGACGCTTAAAAGATGTGTTTTGCTTGGTCAAAATACGTCTTAAAGCAATAAGGGGCGATTTTATGCTATATAGCATTCCGTAGGATGGGGTATATTGTCGCTTTATTTGTGCCACAATGTACATTGTCCTCCGTGTGAGTAATACAATTGAAATCATCTCGCTAACTATGGAGCAATGACTCTATCTCACGAATTCATGAGATAAGTTCAACGCCTCGTATTGCCTTAGAATATTCTTGTAATCGCGTCTAATAAATACACATAATTTATTTCAGTTGAATTTCCTCCAGAGGCGTTCTCCTCTCACGCGATGGGTGGCCACCGTGGTGAGGTTTACGCCTCTTCTGATGACCCAATGTTCATCCTGACCACACCTTAATTTACTCCAGGTGGGCCTAAGGAAATTCCTCAGCTGGTGCGGAAGGGAGATCGTCGTACACTATGATAATTAATCACTGATGCACCATTAGTTAAAGATTCAAGTTCGACTCAACCTCTAAGGAAAACTAACTATCTGTTCGGTGATTCTGTTGAAGGCCCGACCATTCTAACCCTTGAAGCTGAACAGTGGTTAAATGATGATGGTGGCTTTAAATATCTTCCCCCGATTCCTCACCATTGTTCGCTGACTGATTTGCGAAGGCAGGCTGTAACACGGAAGATGTCGTGGCATTTGACGGAGGAACATACCCATGTCCATTGTGGGTATATCACCCATTAGATGACTCCGGGCTCAAGTAACAGAAATCACATCACTGGACTACATCCTGATGTGCTGGGTTTAGACGAACCGCGTGAGGTGAGTTATTCACAACTGCTTACACTATAAGAATCTCGCGAGATTAGGGTGAGAGATGCCTGTGACGGGTCACATGTGTTATGGCTAGGTCTATTCCTTAGACAAGAGATGGTGGGCCCGTATGATGAATTACATCCGTAGCCGGTGGAGTGTGGAGCTGAAGGTTAGTGGATTGTATGCAGCCATTCGCACCACCATGTATGGGTCGCCAGTCAACGTGAACCATTTCTTGGCACTTTTAAGACCTCTACAATCTGGATACAAACACTTTCTTGACTAAGCACGAAGAGTTAGGATTAGCTCTCCATGAAATGCACAAAGTTTCTGGTCTGCTGATGGTGGACATGCCATACCACGAATACTTTCCCTCTAACTAGCAGTTGGATCAGATGAAGGTACGCCCGCCCGCTCGATACCACACATTATGGGATCTTACGTGCCACTATCAAAATGCTCTGGCTGGTGTTGGCCTAATGGCGTAGAAGAATTTTCTGTAGATAAGTCTGAAACAATTCTCGGATTATCTGTTCAAGCACCTGGAGAGTAGCTCTAGCGAGGCGATTTGTGAGCTGGTGCCATTAACTACCTCAGAAGTTAATGAATTGATCGAGAAAACTGGTGCTCAATCCTATACCATTGCTGGTACTGAGGGCAAATTTCCCGGGAGAACCAAATTCAGAACCTACCTATGGCATGCGCTAAAGCCAATTCATCCAATGACTCTTTTGTCTGATTATCTCACACTCGGGTTAAAGAAATGTGTGGTGACGTACCAATCTACTGATGCCTTGCCAGTAGAAGTCCTTTTTTCGGCGGTTCAGCTCGCTCACGGAATGAACCTCTCCTTGTCGGCTCGTTCGCTAGTTCGGCTATGATCAATTATACATCAGGAATCCGAACCGGCAGCTTCAGACTCATGGTGGACTAGTGGATGATGCTTGGGCATGACTATGGAGCATAATGGGTTGCACCGATGCTAAGTTCAGTCTTCTAGGTATTGAATGCCGGTTGGAGCTTACATTCTTGGGTTGTAGATGTTTATTAGCCACTAATGAGCCCGTTAAGCTGAAGCAGATTATAGAGCTGGTGGTCGAAGAAGCATCCTAAATTGCTACCATGATGATTCACGTGGCTGTGCATCAGAGGAGGTGTGGAAAAGAGCCCGCCGGTCCTTCCAGTAAGGGCAAACAAGTAATGGAGGAAGAAGAGGAGATCTTTCTTTCTAATGAAGAAACCTCAGAAGAAGATACCGTAGGTGATGAAGGCACAGAAGTTGATGGCAACAAAAAGGAATTCAGGACAGGTCTATCGGACTCCTTTCTCAGAGAAGTGCTGGGTCTGGCGATTGCTGATTGGACTCACCGATCCAACTTGCATAAGCCTCCACCAGCTTCAACGAAGTCGAGGCTGCAAGTTTATTCACCTATTCTAACAAGATGACCGTTGAAATTCCAGGTGTGGCTTCTAAGGAGGAATAAGAGGAAGAAGAGTCTCTCCTCATCCACCGAACGAGATCTCAAACTGCAGCTTAAGTTGATTCACGGGTCAAGTCGCATTCTAAGTCTAAGCAGGAGAGACCCATTGCTCCCAAAGAGGCTCGGTCCGTGAAGCGAAAGAAGGTGGCGCACAAGTTACGTGTCGATTCACACACTTTTGAGTCGGAACCAATTGGCGACGCACCTATCAGGAGAGGAGGTAACCTCTCACCTTTGCATAGCCTTTCAATTCTCTTACTCATTAACTTTTAGACTAAAAAATCCAGTGTTTCTTCGAAGATCCCGAAGAAGGTGAAATCTCATACAATCCTCCTTCTCCCAGTTTTGCTTTTTTCGAGGAACCTGGCTTCACACAACAAATGCACGAGGCCATGGCCGAGGAGTTCGCGAGTGTTGAAGCGGGTATAGCTGTTGAAATCGACGATAGCGCCGATGCCGGACCTGATCCAACTGTGAGAGTTTCAAGCCCAGGTACATCTAACACCGGTAGTACACCATTCAGGTAGCAATTATGAAAATTGAACGATTCAGAATTCATGCCTCCCCTAATTATTTCTATGTTTCATGCTCTTTTAGAGAAATTACAAGGAGTGAGCACGAGTGTTAGGGCCACGGAACCTGTAACAGCTGCAATAGGCGAGTCTAATTTTCACTCGTTGTTGTAGGCAATAAAAATTACCTTAATTCTTAGTAAAGAAGCTCAAAACTGACAAAAACGCTAATATCTCTCAAATCATAAGGAATTTGGCGAAATAGACAGGAGTAAACCAAATCTTTTGCGGTTGGTTTGGTTGGCTCCGTCTCATTGAGATAGTTGATTTTCATACATAATTTGTCCAATTCTGACTTATGGTTTGAAAGTTATGACCCGTTCTTCGCAGTATGTTCTGAAGCCCACCTGCAAGACTGGACTTCGTCTGAACATTGAAGTTCGCCTGCAATGCTAAGTTTGCCTGGCAACTTAGCTCACCTGAACTGATTGAAGCTCACCAAACAGCTTCACCTATGAGGTTCGCCACGCAGTGAGGCTCAACATCAAAGGACGAGGTTCACCATGCAGCGAAGCTCGACATCAAAAGATGAGGTTTGCCACGCAACGAAGCTCGACATCAAAAGACAAGGTTCGCCATGTAGCGAAGCTAGACATCAGAAGACGAGGTTCACCATGCAATGAGGTTCAACATCAGAAGCAAGGTTCGACATCAGAGTTCATCACTAGGGACAAAACTCCTCTAGGAAATGAAGCCCTTCGAAGAGACGAAGTTCATCCACAGACGAACCTCGTCAAACGGCACCTCACCCCTCAAAAGACGAACTTTGTCATTGAAGATGAAGTTCGCCCAGAAACGAAGTTTATTATTGAAGACGAAGTTCGCCAGAAACGAAGTTCGTCATTGAAGACGAAGTTTGCCGTTGCTGTTATTGACGAACCTCGTTTGTTATCATTTCCAGATGCTACATTTAAGAAGGGTTAATGACCCATAACTCACCCATTTAAGGAGAGTTAATGATAATTAACTCAACCATTTAAATGGGAGTTGTTTCCGGTAAAAGTTGCTGTTTTCATTACTTTGATATCTGTTAC
>BQKN01055425.1:0-30411 GCA_022839385.1 Asparagus kiusianus | reverse complement strand
TATCCGTATCCGCCCGGTTTCAAAATTAGCCTACCATATCCGTATCCTATCGGATACGGATGCGGATCGGTTCGGATATATCCGAACCGTTTGGCACCCCTAGTTGTGACCCACGAGATCATAAATAAAGTTGTAATTATGCGAAGTTATAGCTCACCCTTTCATTTACTTGATTGAGAGGTAGATATGTCAGCCACCTACACACTGGGACTTCATAGATTGTCTATCCTTCAATAAGAACAGAAGGGAAAATTATATCTGATTAGATCTAGGGCAATTTTTGAAATTTATGGTGTGTTTTACATAAACTCCAATTTCTTAGCGGGTCATTTGTAATTCTATATTGTCAAATTTTTAGGGATTTATTTGTAATCCTATATTGTTAATACAGGGTTTGAACTTTCCAAAGAGTTCTATGAAAATTTCTAAGTATAAGCACACTTTTTGCAATTTTTAAAAAATTCAGGGCATTTTTTGCAAATTTTAAGTTTGGTTGGGGGTCTGTTTGTTTGTTTTAGTTTTTTCCAGTTTTGATTTTCTTTCAAAATTTTCTTGTGATTTTTGGTGAGTTTTACATTATTGAGGGTGTTTTCATAATTTTATAATTGTTCAAGAGTTGTTTATAATTTTTTACTTACAAGGGATCTTTTCAATTTTGTCGTTCTGCGTGCTTAAAAAACGCAATCTTCAACCAACCGCTTTTTTCCTACTCCGGGTTAAAAGTTTACACTCATTTATGGTTAAACTTTATTATCGGTAAAGTTTAAACAATAAAATACATGGATGATGTGAGATAATATTTAACAATATTTAACAGGCTTAGCCTCCTTTACCTATATGCCAAACAAGCCCCAAGTAGCGGCTGTAGCTACACCATAACTAAACTACCACCCTATTAACATTGGACAAGTATGAAATATAATTATTGCCAATTTACATGATGCCAAAAACTGAATCACAAGGAAATACAACATATACGAAGCCCAATAGAAGTTAGAAATACAAGAAATAATATTAAAGGGAAACATTTACAAATATGCATTTTCAATTTACAGAACGTTCGGCTCTCTTTTCCTTCTCCATACGACGATATGTGTGGGGATATAAACTTATTACATGCTATTGCTTGTTTTTTGGGTACATGAGAGAGAAACATCAAGGTCGCATAATATGTTGATGAATCTTTCATCTTTTGAATCTTCATAACCAGCAAAACTACATTTGACATTAATCATAATGTCACCCATTGATCTACTCATAGCTTCTTAAATTTAGGTGAGACTTTTATCACAGAAGCGAAGGGTGATCATTGACATGCAATAGCATAGTTTGTTCGTCCTCAGTTTTAATTTCTTCATAACCTAAAATCCGATATATTGGTGTTCTGAAAAATAAACAAAACTATTATTATAATACTTTTTCAATTAGATAGAAAAAACTAAAACACAATAATTGAAGACTTAATCTTAAGTACCTCCGTCTGCACGATGCAGTCCTCTTTTCTCATATGAAAGAAGCAATCTCTTTTGTACATGACCCCTCTTTGCTTTATATACTCAAAGGCTCCGACGGTAGTAGCAAGGTAGCATCCAACATCGTTGATTTCACCCCGAGACGAAAAATGATGTGTGTAGCAGTTGATAATGTCTTGGGGTGCAAGTTGGATCAATGGTCGATCCATACGAGTTATTTTTTTCTTTTGCTTCAATCTATTAGGAAACCCATATATGCAACATATACACAATCAAAAACAATAGTCAAAAAGTGGCATCACTCTATTAAGAAAAAAAGGAATACAAATAAGGGCATTGATAGCAACAGATAAGGCAACACAATCATATAATTAGTTAATTATTTCAGAAAACCCCTCTTTAAATGGTAAATTCCGAGAAAACATATGTTTTGTCTCACTAGTGCTCAACTGAAAGAAGCAGAAAAAATAAAAAATAAATTGAGATTTATTTTTTATTTTGATTCCCCCAAAGTTTATCAACTTTTTCACTTTAAAACCACAATTTTTTTCAACACTTTCATACCCTAAAGCTTTAATGTCATTTCACTTTGATACTTCAAAGTACATTTTTACCGTTTTGATATACCAAAGATTCAATCTCATTTCATTTTGATACCCCTATCTACTTATCATTAGATTTTGTATTAAATTTGTATCACGTGCTTGCTAACTAGGTAAAAGAGATTTAATGTATAGCATGTTAAGGATGTAGTATAAATTTAGTAGGAAACTAACATAATATGGACAGGGGGTATCAACGTGCAACTTAATTGAAACTTTGGGTTATCAAAATATCAAAGAAATATCTTGGGGTATCAAAGAGAAATGGGATTTACACTTTGGAGTATCAAATTTTCGAGTTTCAAAGTGTTAAGAAGATACATCTTAAAAATATATTAGAAGATACAATATATTATTTGTCCGACAAATGCACGTAAGATGTCAGCCTATTGAGTTTTTAGACACCAGATATGCATATAGTTTTGCATACTTAGTTGCCGCACGAATCGACGAGCTTCATGCCAAACTCTATCTACAAGTTACAAGAAAATATTTGACAAGAACCTCTCGATTTTTCACGCAACACTAAATGAGCTTATTTTTTTGACAATCGTATTATTAGCTAGTACTTCACCACATGTGATGCATGCCTCACACATTGCATAATTGTGTTGAGTAAACAAAATATATCATTAACACATGCTAATACAAATAGGTGTGTAAAAACTTTACTGCAAATAACCCGTCAAATTTTTTTAAAAGAGGTTTCATTTTTAGGTTTCAAACAATAGTCACTGAAGATGTATGCACACAATAAATCAACAGAAAATATGAATCTTTATTTTCGATAAGAAGATAGTTCTGGGTTTTAATTTTAAAAATAATTCAGCTAGTCATGAATTAATTCAAATATTAATATATTGTATGTACTTTTCAGTGTAATCAATGCGTACATGTCAAGAATATTGTTCACAACTATAAGTTAGGTTTGAATAAGGACTCCTATTGGACCAATACTGATGTTATCACAAAATGATTATACACAATCACTAGCCCACACCAACAAGTGAGAGAACCTACCATTTCTAGACATTAAAGATCAAATCTATTAGTATTCCTTAAACTGGCATGATACATGAAAATAAAGAAAACCTACAATCAATAAATAACAAATTTCAAGAAAAAATGTTCCTATTTCTGACTCATGAAAAAAGATTCTCAATGAGGATTGCGAACATTGATCTAGGGTTCATAGGGGCTTCTTTAGCTTCTCCAGAGGAGCAATTTGAGCTAGCTCTAGAAGGGTACTATGAAGGCTCGAGCTCAATGTTGATGGAGAGCAAAGTCCTTGGGGGCAAAGAGGACGTACATTATCAATGCAAGAGGTATTATCCAAAGTTGAGATGTCTAGTTGAACTCTAGAGAAGAGGGTCGGGACATCTGCTTGGATTGAATGTGAGGTATAAGGCTATGGAGATCTATATTCAGAAAATGTGGAAAGAAATTGACAATCCCCAATTTTACTTACTAAAAGCTGGAATTTTACCTAGCAATAGCTCGCAAAAAATATAAAACAAAATAAAAATCAAACACGACATTAGGTAAGGGTACTACTTTTAATCTTTAGGGATGGACTTCAATGCTATAAATTCAATAAAGAAACAATAGAGAAAACATCAAATAATGAGGGAAAAATCAGCTAGGAAAATAATCTCACCTAAATTTCCAATGCCTCCCAATCCAATCTAAGCTTCTGATATTGTACTAGTAACGTCTTCATCATCATCTTCTTCCATCATCAGAGAGAGGACTCGACGGCGACGGCGAGAAATTTGTTATTTACTGATGACAGAGAAAGAGAGAGTTGTAGTTTAATGTGAACCTTCTACAAAGGCCCAATGAAGGGGGCTTCTTATAAAATCACATATTTCCTACCTCACGCCCTGCTGGGCATTAACAAAATGATCAATTTCCATCATCATATCATATATTTGCAATAAATGTCATATTGTCATTATTTTTGCTTTTGCAGGCCGCACATGTCTCTGCACTACTTTCTCTGATGCCTCAAAATTATTGCATGGACACACAATTTTTTGCAGGCTCGAAGAATTGAAGAACCGCGAACTATTAGATTGGGAGTCGAGTTCATGGTCCATATTCATTAAATTCCCATGACTTCCGCAGGGAAGTCCAACAAAAGAAATAAGAAGTAGGAGTGGAATCGAACCGAATTTGAACAAATTGTGCAAGGTTCAAATTTGAGTTCGGTTTATATGGTGCTATTCGTGTTCGTATTCGATTCGAATAGTAATACAAATTCGAATTCCCTTCTTTTACTTATATTGATGTTCGAAAAAAATCGTGAATATTCGATTAACATTATTCCGCAACTTTGATTTCGAATTATTCGTCAAATATTCGATATGTATTCGCTAATAATTCGAAAATCATAAAAAAAAATATAATCAGTAAACAAAAGGGGTTTTTTTTACCTTTGCAGTGAGAAAGAACAGAGCATCACGACACGAAATCTCCAAGATCTGCAGAGATCGAGGGAAGTGGGCGGCGTCCCGGGGAGGAACGAGGGCGTCGACGGAGAGGGAGGAGGGCGTCGTCGCAGGGAGGAGGTCGTCGGAGAGGGAGGAGCGCAGGTCGTCGGAGAGGGAAGAGGGCGTCGTCGCGGGGAGGGAGGAGGGCGTCGACGGAGAGGGAGGAGAGAGTCGTCGTGGGGAAGGAGGAGGGAAACCCTAGCTGAGAGAGAGAGAAATCGGTATTTGGTTGGAGGCGGAATGTGGAACTCAGCTATGGTGAAAACCCTAGTCCCTCTATGTCTATTTATATATTGAGTAGAGGTTATAATAAAAATTTTGATGGTAATATTTGTAATAAGTAAAAAAACACTGTACCTACCCACCCTCACTGAGTTATGAAGAGTAATTTTAGAGAATTGAGAGATTTATGAAGAGTAATTTTAGAGATTTAAGGGACTAATATCTGAAACGAACCCTTTTCTGTTTCTTTTTCCTATCGGCCCCCTTGAGCTAGTAAAAAAACATTGTACATATCCAGCCTCTGCCGCTTCACGTGCTGATGATATCTGTCGCGTGGCTTCTTGTCGTCCACCCGACATTGTATTTGTTTATTATTATTTTTTTTAAAAGTCTGGGCTTTGGGCTGTCGTGGGTTTTTAAGGAAGCTTTTACGAGAGCAGGTTTGAGATGTCAGATATTCGTAGATAAAAAAGTAGAGAATCTTGTTTTTATAATTTATACGTATATTATCATTATAAAAATTGAACAATGGATATTTAACTAGGCTTAATTACATTCCGACAGCTTGAAGTAGGGTGTAACTGGTAGACAATAAATCACAATTATTGATATTTATAAGAAAAATTAAATGAACGATTTTACCGACCTCGGGGAAAGTGTGGTGAACCATTGCTCTAAAGAGTTATCTGACGATCTCGTGTGATCAGCCAAGGCGAAATATTCCTTCGCAGTATGATCCCTTCTCTACCAGAACCATAGCGCGCACAATCACGTTGGGCATAATGACCCTTTAATAAGCAGCCAAAAGACTGTACCAAATTTTTGGTGGAGGGAGAAGAAGAAGAGAAATGACGAGTTCCTAGTTTTTGTGTATATTTTATCTCCTTGCAAGGTCTCTTTTTATAAGGGAAAAAAGGACCCATTATGAAGAAACAGAAAGAGATCTTTTAGCCTTAAGAATTCATCTAACTAACTTTTAATAATTAATTAATTAATTTAGTTTGTTACATTTAGGTATTTGATTTGTTGTTATTTATCCAAAAAATCCCCCTCAAAGCAAATATCAAAAGTAGCAAAACAACAATTAAAAAAGAACAAAATTTAAAAAAATTGTATGAATGGGCATAAATTCTATGCATCAGTATAGGTGGCTTCCGGCCTTGAACCAACACTTAGTAACATTTGTTGCATTCCGAGGAAACCATAGTGAAATTGAAGTCTTGAACCAGGCTCCACAGAAATTAACAAAAGGACACATAGAATGCTTAGTCTATTGGGTCGCGGGTTGGCACGTTAATTTGGACATGCGCTCAATACTGACTCATGAGAATACATAGGAATAGCCCTGACTTCCATAACCGCGGCCGCACGGTGATTCTCACGTAGGTGGATCCTCTAGGGATGTAAGAGACCGGAAGAATCCCGCTTTAAGTCTTGGATTCATTAAGATTTCTATGACTCACCCTAGACCAATCTCTCTATGGAGCAACTCTGCCTTAGGATGAGGTTTGGAGTGCCTAGCTCTGACGTGAATCATGTTTCACATGTATAACAAGAGTGCTCTCTAATGGATACATCTGTCTGACTTGTTTCTACCCTTTGAACTTCGTTCAGTGATCGCCTATAACAGAAGTAAGGTTCCCAGGTCAGGTATCGTTTGCAATTTTTATTTGGTTGTTGTTTGTATGTTTGATTCTCATTGTTCGCTTGGAGCCTACTTTATTTTTCCTTCTTTAAGTCCTCGGTACGTCCAATAATATTTTATTCGTAATTATTAAAGTTTTGTAAGTCACGACAACTACAGTGATGCCATTGATGAGCTAAGTCTCTTTAGAATTTCTTTTAGGGACCTAATTAAAGGCCAACTAGTAGTGCATAGGTTCTTTTTGCTTGACCAAGCTTCTGGTCATGATTAAATTATTTAGATATGTTGTATTTTTTCGTACTATCGTGCTTAAATGTTCCTATATAGTTGGGCTTAGCCCCATCCCTTTGGCTGAATATTGGACCGAAGTCCTAGCTAGACCTTTTTGTCAAATGATCTGCCAAATTATGTTCTGATGAACAAAGTCCAAAGTGACATACTGATTTAAGAGTCTCTTTATTGATTTATATATTATTTACAGATGTTTGCTTAGTTTTGAATTTGTAGTTTTATGTTTGAGCAATTCAATTACAACCTTATAATCACAATGCACATATATAGTATGAATAGGTTTGTGTACAAGACAAATATCAAAAAGTAAATCTCTAAGCCATTTGGCTTTAGTACATATAGTGTCAAGAGCTATCAATTCAAATTTCATTATATTTCTAGCAATTACAGTTTGCTTAATAGAGCCCCATGCTATAATAGCTCCTCCTAGCATGAATACATAACCTGGAGTTGATTTAACATCTTGAGAGCCAGTTACCCAATTTGCATCACTATAACCTTCTATTACATCAGGAAAACTAGTGTATAATAAACATAAGTCTAATGTTCATTTAAGATATTTAAATAATATTTCTAGAGCATGCCAATGTTCAATGCTAGGATTGCTAGTATATTTACTCAAGTCTATTTACTGCATATGCAATGTCAGTTTTACTTCTATTTGTTATATACATTAGTGATCCTATTTGTTGAGCATATTTATGTTGTGAGACAAGATCTCCTAATTTTTTATGTAAAGAAATGCTAGAGTCATAAGGATTAGCTACATGTTTGCAATCATAATAGTTAAATTTTCTGAGCATTTTATCAATTGAGTGTTGTAGAGGTAAAGATATGCCTTTATCACTTCTAGAAATTTTTATTCCTAATATCATGTCTACTACTCCTGAATCTTTCATATCAAATTTGTTTGATAGGTAATTTTTGACATCATTTGTTACCTGTAGAGAAGTTCCAAAAATCAATATATCATCAACATATAAACATAAAATCACATGATCGTGATCTAGAGCCTTACAGTAAACACACTTATCAGATTCATTAATAGAGAAATTAAAGTCTGAAATTACTCTATCAAATTTCTCATGCCATTATTTAGGATCTTGTTTAAGAGCAAATAATGATTTAATTAATTTGCACACTTTATTTTATCGTCCCTTAATTACAGAACCATCAAGTTGATCCACATAAATTTCTTCTTCTAGTTCACTATTTAAGAAGACTTTTTTACATCTATTTGGTGAATTGTTACATTATGAATAGATGCTAATTTTAACAAGGTTCTTATGCTAGCTATCCTACTTACAGGGTCATGTGTTAAAGAAATATATTCCTTTCCTTTGAGAATATCTCATTGCCACTAATCTAGCTTTGTATTTTTCTACACTACCATCAAATCTGAGTTTCTTTTTAAATAACCACTTGCATCCTATAGGTTTGTTCCAAGGAGGTAAGCTATTTAATATCAAAGTTTGATTTTCAATAATTGATTTCATTTCACTATCTATAGACTCATTCCAAAAAGGTGCATCGATAGAAGTCATAGACTTTTTATAGGAAGTAGGATCAGCTTCTACTGAATACATACAAAATTATTATCCAAGACTCTTTTCAGTTCTAATTCTTTTACTTCTTCTTGGTTCTAATTTTTCTATAGGTTCTATATTAGTAGATCTGTCTATTATTTGTTTAGAGATTTTATTTTTATATGAAAAGTTTTCCTCAAAATATGTAGCATCTCTTGCTTCAATTACTGTATTAATAGTTATTTCATTAATATCTAAATTAACTATGAATCTATTTCCATTACTATCTAGAGCATATCCAATAAAGATAGCATCTATAGTCTTGGGTCCAACTTTTTTTCTTTTAAAATCAGGTATACTAACTTTGGCTAAATATCCTCATACATTATGATGATTAAGTCTAGGAGTTCTTCTTTTTCATAGTTCATAGGGAGTTCTGTCTGATTTCTTATGAGGTACCTATTAAGTATATAACATGCAGTTAGTAAAGCTTTACCCTAAATATTTTCAGGTGCTCCTAAATTAATTAGTAAAACATTAACCATGTCCATTAGGGTTTTTTTTTTCGTTCAGCAATACAGTTAGATTGAGATGAGTAAGGAGCAGTCACTTCATGTATTATACCATGCTCTTCACAAAAATAAGGAGCAGTCACTTCATGTATTATACCATGCTTTTCACAACAATAAGTCGTTTCATTTGAAGTGCACTCTCCTCCTCGATTACATCATATTGTTTTAATATGTTTATCCAGTTGGTTTTCAACTTTAGCTTTATAGACTTTAAATCTATCTAGAATCTCATCTTATTATCTAAAACCTCGATCAGATTAGGTTCTTCTTCCCTCAGATTGATAATTAATCCCAGATTGATGGATCTAGAGGAAGGAGAAGGTCCCCAGACGTTCTCGCTTTCACAGACGAGGTTTTTGGATAGTTTGGAACTAATAAATTGAGACTATATATGAAAAATACTCTTTCATTAATTAAAAAAAAAAGATGCACACGAGCAACTAGCGTGCTGCTCTTTTTTTAATGCCACACGTGACGTATTTGTTTAATACCCACTCGAATCCTCATTCATCTCTATCCGGTTTACTTAACTGAGTTCTTTAGATATTAATCCCTTAAGTTTTACTTATTGCGAAATCAGTCCCTCAAATCATTGAAACTTCTACTGAACTGGCATAATTTATTATGAAGTTAGTCCCTCCAAGAAACTGTAGCAATTAGAGGGACTAGTCATGTAGAATAACTTTTATGAGAATTGAGTTACGTGATAGCAATTTTAATGAATTGAGGGATGAATTTTTAAATAGTTTTTAAGAATTAGATACCCAATAGCAATTCCAATGACTGAGAGACTAATTTGAGAACATTAAAGATTTTAAAGTGACTAATATCAAATAACCCTTTCTGAAATTAGCTATTGAAAATATGGTTGTAACAATTACTATTTTATAAATCCGCGTTGTTGTTGGTTGAGGAGAAACAAATATTGCAGGCTCACGTGAAGAATCTGCCCAAAGACTTTGAAATAATGAACCAAGAGCAAATTTGTGGATCAAACTTTACACAGAGGGGACTTGCCGGAGTCGATGTAGGATTAATTGGTTTAATTTCTTCCATAACACTTGGTGGACTTTTTCTCTATAAGCCATGAGTCCTTGGAACAATATTTTTTTTTTCTTTTTCAATATTTTAATCGATGATCGATTTTCCTCTATAAGTGATAAAATGGATTTCCTCTCTACACTAGTAGAAAATCGTGTATCCTAAACGAAATATTCTAAACGAAAAATTTTCCGTCTAATTTGCTATTAAACAAGACGAAAAATTTCCATCTAGAATATTCCGTCTAGAATAAAACATTCTAGACGAAAATTTTCGCCTAGAATAATATCCTAGATGGTTTTTGTATTTTTAAAATTTTTTAATAGGACCAGACATCCTAGACTAAAAATTCTGTCTATGGATGTTGTGGCTCATGTTAAAAAAATAAACACCAAATCCCTCACAGGCTATGGCCTCGCCTGGTACAGCCACTTCTTCGACGAGCGCAACGCTCCGGCGACGGAGACGAGGACCCCTACAACCCCACCAAATCATCACCGCCTTCTCCACCTTCTCCCTGGAGCCCACCCCCCACTTGGCGCGCTCCGCCTCCTCCTTCGCCGGCCACCTCGTCGAGCTCGAGCGGGCGCTGCTCGATTCCTCGCCGTCAACGGGATCGAGCTCCTTGGCTCTTGATCCGGCGGGGCCCTTGGCGTCGGTGGACCACTTGAGGGCTTACTTGCAGATCATCGACGTGGCCTTGATTTTAGGGCTGGATCAGGATATCCCTGATCCCGCGTTTCAGCTATGACGCGTTCGATCAGATGTATTTTGCTATTGAATGTAAAGTTGAAGAGATAAATTCATTTGGAAATGTTTGGTGAAATTCATTTGGAAATGTATGAAAGAGAAATGCAGTTGTCTTCATCTTGATTCATGGAGTAGAGAAGACACAAGGTCAAAGTTCTGAATTATTTGTTTGTTAGAGTACATTGTTTAGGCAGAACAATTGGAATTAATAACTAGCTACTAGTTCTAAACCTGAAATTTGGTTAACTGTAGGAAAGTTTTGGCGCCACTGAAGAGACGAGGATCCTATGGGGGATATTTTGACATCACGTAAGGCTTTCTTCAACAACATACTAATGGGGAATCAGGTAAGATCATAGTCGTCACTGTTTCTTTTCTCATGTTTTACCCGTCGTGTACGCTAAAATTTGGTGCCTACGGTAGTGTATCTGATCACAATTTTCTGTTTCTTGGTTTGTGTTACCATGTTTCTACCCGTCGCTGAATCATGTGGACTTGAGCCTAAACTTTAACAAGACTCGACTTCTTTTGGATCAAATATTGTTACATGTATATCTATTGTGGGTGATGCACATAACAAAGGTGGTATTTTCTTTTTTCCAGCTTTGTCAACTCTTCTTATTTCCATGTCTTTCCTTTCTTCATATAGAAAGGATGGAGTTGCTAGGTGCTCAGCAATGTAAGTGTATTATATAGTCGTGTTATTGATGCTTATGTTAGGAAATATAAGCTATTCCATTTTTATTTTTTATTTTTGGCTGATAAATAGGTACATCAATCCCATCTTGTTTTTTTTTTAAATGAACATTTTCTGATGGAAAAGGTTTTCCTAGAGCTTTACATTTTTACAGTTAGAATTTAGTATTGGACATGGCACAGGTCTTACTTGTAGTCATGTAGTATAAGACATTAAAAAATCATTGCAAATGTCACCAACGAATTATGAAAAGACGGATGAAGGAGCTTCATTCGTGAACGAGAAGAGAAGCAAATGGCTGAGTTTAACTTTGTTTGCTGGCAAAATGTAACAGAGTTTCTTGCAGGATTTAGGAAAAAATTATGACATGTCTTTTGGGTAATGTCATGTAAATTAAGTTACAAAAGTTGACTAGAAAAGTTGTAATGTATTGCCGTCTGCTATGGAGATGGAAATATATTTTTTAAAGTTAATTGCAAATAAACTCCTGTACTATTGTTGTTTAGATAGTTTCATTTTGCTAACAGGTCGTCTAATTGGATCCCCCCTCTTTTCCATTCAGAGCCTCTATTTGTCAACAAGAAAATAATTTACCCTTCTCTAAGGACAAAAGAATTAAAAGAATCTTACTAGGAGGTTTACCTCTAGAAATAGAAGCAAAGGGATACTAAGTTCGAAACAACGATGCTAATATGAAGATGGTTTATCAGCAATTAACCCTTTTGGATTTGATATAGCTAAAAGGGCAACTCTGGAATTCCTTGATATAGCTAAAAGAGATCTTGAAGATGGTTGCAAGAACAACTCTTAGAACGAAGGTATTTATTATTCTGTTTTGTAGCATCATTGATTTTCAGATTATAGCGCCTCTAGAGTACGTTTCAGTTTTGTTTGCCTATCAGTTGATGCAAGTAACTGTGAAAATCTTGGTTTTGTTTGCGTATAACATGTGCTTGCTACAGGTGTGATGGTTCACTGATGCAAGTAACTGTGGAAATCTGCTTGTCAGTTTTCTTCTTGCTGGTATATTCTCAGGAGTTGTACAATGTTATTCTTTATTGTTATGGTTGTCATCTATATTATCATTATCTAGGAATAGTTGCCAATATGTTATTCTCCAGCAAGATTTCTAGTCTTACCTATCATGCTGCTGCACATTCCTTACCAACGAAGATACACTAAATAAATACTCAATTAATGTCGTAGATCTATTGTTCTGCTTTTTATTATTCAGTTTTTAATAGGTATCTATTAATAAATAATTTAAAATCGATAACTAAAAGAGCTGTCAGAACTTCTTGCATCTTTGATTAGAGTAATTGTTTTTTCCGTCTAGAATTATTCTAGACGGTATTTTAGTCCGTCTAGAATACATTTCCGTCTAGAATACTATCCTAGACGGAAATTACGTCTAGGATAGTACATTCTTGACGGAAACAAACTGAACCATTATTCTAGACGGAATTCTGTCTAGGATAACTATCCTAGACAGAAATCAAGCTATCCTAGACGGAAACAAACTGGGCCATAATATAGCTCTTGGACAAGCGACGTGTTTCTCTGGGCCTTGATATAAATCCTTGATGTGATTAATGTTTAGTCAAACTTGTGCATCGTAAATAATGGGGTAGCTAGAAAGTATTATATTCCGAAGTTCGTAGAAAATAGAGTTGTAAAGGTTTCATTAATTATTGACAAGCTTGGTTATTGAATGAGACATTCATATTTATGAAGATTTGCTTGGTTTAGGGTATGGTTAATTCATTGTACAGATAAATATTAGTCTCTCTATCATGTTTCTTTTTCGAATTGGACCTTTATTGTCTCAACTGGGAGGCTTGTTCAGATACAGAGATGAACAAAGAGGTTGTACGCAACATGGTATTTGGAGCTCAACAACACCTAATATTAATCGTGACATTACAAAATGGATTATCAACAGGTAGAGTTTCAAAACATAATCATGATTCTCAGCTTAAAAATAAATCAAAGTTCTTCATCAAAGGGTCTCATAAGCTGGTTAAGTGGTTTCCATATATTATCAACAGGTAGAGGCCCCTCACAAGGAGCAAGAAAAATTACATTATAATATAAATTTCTTAAGAACTACGGCAATGCATTTTTTTTAAGATGCTAATTAGAACTGAACTATGAAACTCTCTGGCTGCCAAATTAGAGTAGGAAGCATAATTTGATTGTATACAATATTACGGTGTCTAAATTAGTATCAATTAGTTATATCTAGGGTTATAATTAAGCTATACAACGGGATGGACTCTTGAAAGAGGAATTTCATCTATTTAATAGTTTTCTTATGATGTACTCTTGAAAGAGGAATTTCATCTATTTTATAGATTTCCTTGTGATATTAAAATTTGACGATCATTTTTATCAACTGACTAAAATTTTAAATTTCAAATTGGTTCTTTTCTTTTTTTTATTCCTCGGTGTGGTTTGTTAGTGAGCTAGATTTGAGTTAGATTATGCAGAATCTTAAAAAGATTATTAACTCATTATACTCATAAAGGAACAAAAACGATAAATCTTACCTAATCTTACTTGGAAATGAAAAAACTGTCATGCTTTCACAACTCAATAGTATGAGTTTATCATTTGAACATCATCATTCTTTACTTCAAATTCCATCCTTATGAAATAATTTGATTTAAATCCAGGACCCAAATCCATGTTTCCATACAGACCCTAAATGTTTTTTAATCGCGTTTGAAGTTCAAACCTCTCAGACAAATTAAATATCTTGTCAGCTTTGCAAACATTATTAGCCTTATGATAAGCACTCAACAAACAATTGACAAATACAATATTAGGGACAACTCATTATTCTATATGACAAATCTAATGAATTAAAAAAAATACTGACTACACAGATCTAGAGAGTAAAAAGAATTGACAAAATCATGTGAGGACCTTGTTTGCTAAATCACTCATTTTTTTTGGCAAGCGAAGATTAATTAATTAATAATCAAAGACATACCAAGTAAAGATGGTCTACCAAATAATGCACATTTATAATCAGCTAGTAGCACGTAACTAATAAAAGATGAACCACTATGTAGAATAAATCTTTCTTAGCGAAGTTGTTCTCTTCGGTACCGTTTGGCAAAGGTTAAGTGAGGGGTTAAAGTCACTTAACCCCTTCTTAACCCGTCAAATACAAAAAATCTATACAATGGTTAAAGTGAGTTAACCCTTCATAATTTGTCAAACATAAAAAAATATAGAAGGGTTAAGCTAACCCCTCTAGAGAGATTAAAATGAGTTAACCCTTCTAATTATAAATAAAATAGTCAAAATCATTGTTATTCTCAAACACTAAAATCTGATCACAAGGACTAAAATAAAACTTATTTAACAGGTTAATAATTTAGTCATTCAAATTATAGAATGATCTAAGTACATTAATCATTCTTTTCAACCTATCTTCCTTAACCCTTTGCCAAACGGGGCTTTCGAGTAACAACAAAAACTCGAAAATTTCATACATATGAGTAAAGCAATATAATATTGCTTATCTAAACTAGAAATCTAGCTTGGTTTATGATTTTATCCTTAGATGCAATTCTCAATGGTAGCTCATTCACATACGCACTTTGACTTTGTACAATAAATTGCTCTACATGCCCAACTTGAACTTACATACCCAGAAAAGCCAAAAAAGGCCATGTTTTGATCGAAACTATTGCATATTGGACAAGATGTAGAGAGTGATAAAGGATTGAAAGGTTCCTTCTCCAATTTGGCATAGCTGATGGATAATAGTATGGGTTGAATTTTTAAGTCTTGGTATTGAGTAGACTTCAATCACGCTATTATCACACTGAATGATACACAAGGAATCCCTTAATGCTGCCACAACATGTGAAGGGAGAGCATGCGGAGGAAGTGAAGGTGACAATATAGCTATTCAAAGTATAAGTTGAGATGATAAGCGCATCAAAATTAGAGGGTGTTTGTGAATGCTTATTTTTTTAAGCTTATAAGTTATACTAGTTTTTAATGGCTTTTGACTTCTATGATAAAAATATTATAAAATTTATTTGGGTAGCATAATAATTTGTTTGGTCAAGGCTAACTTATTTAGGTGAAGCTTATACGTTAGTTTTTCAGAAGCTGAGGTATACCGGCTTTTTAAAACATGACTTATAAGCTAACTTATTTTGTATTTCACGAAACAGGTAGGAATGAAATGAAAAGGCTAGATTAAAAGATAGTTTGACCAAAAAAATAAGTGGGCCCCAAACACCCATATAGGAACAATTTGATAAAGGCACGAGCTTTTAGAATGAACATGTATGTACGTGAAGATGGTGAGAAGGGAAAACTAAGCATAACATTAGTTGCTCCACCTCTGTCTGACTGTCTCATTGGTGATTTCCTAATTTTCTAGAAAACTAAATTTCATCGTAAGATCCCTCATACGCAACAAGCTAAATAAAACTAGCCAAATTTCCAGTGACAACCATGCTTTAATTTCTTGCATAATAAAAGAAAAGAGGAGAAAACTAAGAAGCGAACCATGCATGTGTGCTCCTGTTAAAATTATATTGACGTGCCTCAACCAGGAATTATACCTCTGCGGGCACTGGCGGATTAGTTGGTGTGGGCACTTTTTTCCTGAAGATTGGAACATTGTCGTCGTCATGATGGACTCTGGTGACCACCTGGGCTTCATACTGATCGAGCTCGTTCGTGTCGAGATCTTTGGCCTCGAAAGTGATGTAATAGTTGACAGGGCAAGAGACCTCCGCATTACAGTTGACGATTCTCGTGATATCGAGATGGAGTTCCCTGGCACCCTGTAACAATAATAAACAGTTTTAACAATTATATATTTTAAAGATCCCGTCGTAGATTCGTGTTGGGGGAGTATAAAAGAAGCAGCACCTCTTTCACTCTCTCTTCGTTTTGGCGATCGATGGCAAAGCGGGCATATTTAAGAATTTTCCCCCTGAAGTCCGCGGTCATAGTATTCATCATGGGTGTGATGAGACCGAGAGCAATAACATTAGGGAACTCAGGAACCTCAAATCCCTATAGAAGAAGAATATTTAATGAGGAGGAGGAAGAAGAAGAATAATAAATTAATCGGAAATTTTAATTAGAATAATCGACATATTTTAAAGGATTTTTAGGGTTAGGGCTAAAGGGGGGTTTACATCGCTGCGCATGACAGCTTCTTCGTAGCGATCAATCTCTTCGGCGGTCATCATATGGAGACCATCGTTGTAGATCTCGTCCTCATCATCATCAACGCCGTAGACACGTCCCTCCTCCTGTGGCGTCACCGTCATCGTCGTCATCTTTGCCTTCTTCGCCGGAGATTCAGGCACTTCGTCCGTCGCCCTCACCGTCGACATCGTCCAATAACCCTAGTAAACCCTAGCCCAAAATCGATCTCTATAGACAATGGGTCTTTTTGTATATTAGTCCCTTCCATTTGCAATATTTGCATGGTATCCGTTAAATTTTCAGAATTGATCTATAGTCCCTCAAAACTCCAGAGTCCGGTAAATCAGCCCCTTAATGACCAAAATGCCCCTCACCTCGGTTAGGGCCTCTGAGGGAAACACGAGATCGGAGGATATTCGAGCTTGACCCTTGTTTGTTATTAGGATTTGAGAGATTTATGAAGAGTAATTTTAGAGATTTAGGGGTTGTTTGGTTCGTTTCCTTGATATAGAGAAATGCAATTTCATGTAAAGAAACACAAGTTTTGAGTTTTCCAAACTTTTCCAAGAAATAGATTGTTTTGCTTTGGTTCGCACATAAAAAATGGTGGGAAACCAATGTATTTATTTTTCTTGTGTTTGGTTCGCATAGAAAAAAAAGGAAAACTTTTGTAAACAAAGCAGAGAAGGAAAAAATCTGACGTGGCAGAGTTTTCATCAATTTCACTTGGTTGAGGAAGGAAATCGGAGAGGGAAAAAAATCTTAGTTAGCGGCGATTTCAGCAAAGTATTCCCTCTTCCATTCGAGCGAACCAAAACGGCACAAAGAAATGGACGGAAACAAAAAAGCTGACATGGAGGGCTAAAAATCTGATGTGGAGGGGTTTTCAAAGTTTTCCACCCCTTATAATAGCGAACCAAACAGCCCCTTAAGGAAGCTTTTACGAGTGCGGGTTTGAGACGTCGGATACTCGTAGATAAAGTAGAGAATCTTTGTTTTTAGAATTTATACATATATTATTATTAAAAATTGAGCAATGGATATTTAACTAGGCTTAATTACATTCCGGCAGCTTGAAGTAGGCTGTAACTGTTAGACAAGAAATCACAATTATTGGTATTTATTAGAAAAATTAAATAAACAATTTTACCTGCCTCGAGGAAAGCGTGGCGAACCATTACCCTAAAAAGATATATGTCGATCTCGAGATAAAATTTTACTAAGAAATGATACTTATTTCTACTCTTACGGAGTTAATTTCCCTAATTCTACTCTTACAGAGTTAATTTCCCTAATTGGATCCAAACGAGGGATACTTCATTATTTATGTATAGTATCTTAAGGATCAAGTGAGCGATGTTAAATGCAAAGAAGACTCTATATGGGCTGACAATTTAAATTAAATACATTGATATTCCTACACAACCTAGTTTGCAAGAGACCGCGCTGCAACTTCTAAAATTTTTAGGGAAAATTGCTTCTAACCCCCAATATAATAACAAGTATTCCGTTGGCCCCCCCCTAAAAAAAGATTTTTACAACGCTCCCAAAGCCCCCAAAAGCATTTCTGAAATTCCTTTAGCCCCTTTATGTGTACTTTCAAATATGAGAAAACTAAAATACCCTCAAGCAATCAGTTCACTCTCTCAAGCCGGTCATCGGAGAAGGAGCAGGAGTACTATAGGCATTAATGGCGATTAGAAAGTGGTTTTGGAGGTAAAAAACCCCAATTTTCCTCTAAATTCTAACCATCTCCTTCCCCCCAATAAATCCTTTTTTACTTACCCTAACTACTCTCTCCCGGCCATTTAAATCTCTTCCATAAATCCTCTTTGTTTCTTTAACTACTTTTATTCAAAATGACGGATGGATCTCTCCTTTGCATGGTTACAAACACAAAAAGCAACAAAGAAGGTTAGAGTGTTTTCGTAGTCATCAATAAGTCGTTAGCTTGAAATATCAAGTGTCCCTAAGGCTTAAACTACCATTATAATTTCTTTCACTGAAATTCATATGCGAAAGGGAAAAGTAGTTCAGCTTTCCAATTGATAATGACAACGACTCGAGGTTGATGTTCAAGTATTATCGTCCTAATGGATTTACAAACATAAACTTATATGCTACCTCTGCTGGGAAATCCTCAACTTCTTAGAACACCCAAACTTCTCCTGAAAATATGTAAGTATTTTAATTTTAATTTTCTTAGAAGTCCGATGTTAGATTATGAGTTGGTTGTTAACCTTATGCATTGGTTGCATAGATTTTGAGTTGGTTATCAACCTTTATGAGATAGTTATGAGTTGGTTGTTAAGATTATGAGTTGGTTGTTAAGTTTATGAGTTGGTTGTTAATGTTATAAGTTAGTTGTTAATCTTAGTAGATATTTATGAGTTTTTATTAGCCTTATGAGTTGGTTGTTAAGATTATAGGTTTGTTCATGGGATGAGCTTGGCGCATTCGCCTTCTCGGTTGGTTCTTAACTTGAGGTTCATTTTCTTGATGAACCTCAGTATGAATCACTTGTTGAATTTGTTGAACCTCTTTTTGAGGATGAGGTTCGTGTTCTGAGTCTACTCGGATATGAGGATGAGGTTCATCATTTTGACGTTCCTTAATCACTTGACCCTCGTCAGACCTGTTGACCTTAGGCTGGTCAGCTCTCGGTCGATAGTGAAAACCGTCTAGCGAGACCAAAGCTCAAGCCCTACGGCGAGCTTGGTTCTGACACTGATATTGTCGAGCGCGTCTCGACAGTAGACCAACAAGAACTTTTGCCTCAGCCGAAGCTGGGCGAAGTTCGTTATCAAAAGTCATAGTTTAGCTAGTAGAAGCCAAGTTCGGCTAGGTTGCTTGACAACCCATTTCTTAGTCTGACGGCTAGTTATTGGAGCCTCCTCCTCGAGGAGCATAGACTTTTCCTCAAGGTTAATTCGAGTTGAATCATCAGAAGCCACTTGGGCTAAAGTCTCATACGAGACTCGACGACACTTACGTGCCTTCGTGGGACTGGATGCTCCAGAGGAGATATACTCCTCATACTTGGTCTGGTCGAACTCGATGACCAAGGTCTCAACTTTAGTTCCCGCTGCAATCTTATCTGACTGCGCCACCACCATCTCATCGGAAAGAATGGTTGCTCCCACTGTGGTCGTCATCTTCTGTAGGGTCGAAAAATTGACTGGGATTGATTCTCTTGTTTTAAGAAAACTGGGTTCAATCACTTAGTACAAAATCCTTACAATCACTCACACTCTTTCTCGATTACAGATGAAAAGAAGATTAATTCAGCTCCTCTTTGTTTAACGTGGGTTCTTGGTGGCGAAAGAATGCTTCTCCTGATGCTTGAGTCGAGATTGCCTCCCGTTGACGCTCATAACAAGATTGCTGAAGCTTCTGACGTTCGTTAGACTGCTAGAATCGAGGTTCGAATTCCAGATTTGAATGCAGGAGCTCTGATTTCTAATGATTGCCAAAAGTTTCAAAAGTCCGAACGAACCCCCTTTTTTTATAGCTGCTTGCGACTATTTATAGAGTTTTAGCACGTAATTGACGTGCTACAATCGTGGGCGTAACCGACTCCTGAGATTTAGCCCATGTTGATTAATGGAGCGTAACGTACTCCTTAGATTTAGACTATGTGGGCTAACTTGGTCCACGTGGTCGTTACAGCCGAACTTCGTGTGGATGATGAGCCTCGTTGCGTGACGAGGTTCGTTAGACAAGCTTCGTCTTCACTGACGAGATTCGTCTTCATTGTCGCGCTTCAAATCTTGTTTCTAACAATAAGCTTTGTTGTTTGAGACGAGGTTCATCGTTGTAATGACCCTCGTCATGCTTGCTATGAGCTTCAACGCTCTAAGGCCAAATGATTAGCCAATAATCTATGAAGATCCATGAGAGTGGAGGAGAGATAGGCTTTTTGACTAGCCTCGATCTTAATCTCCTCCCTTCATGTTGATGATGCTTATTTATAGGCTTAGGACCATTATGGAGTGAGTTAATGGGCTTTAACTCTCCTTATAATGAGAGAGTTATGGTTATTAACTCTTATTTAAATGGATGATTTAATTGTCATTAACTCTTCTTAAATGGGTGAGTTATGAGTTATTAACCCTCCTTAAATGTAGCCTCTGGAAATGGTGACAAACGAGGTTCGTCAATAACGACAACGGCGAACTTCATCTTCAATGACGAACTTCGTTTCTCAGCGAACTTCGTCTTCAATGACGAACTTCGTCTTCTGAGGGGGTGAGGCGCTGCTTGACGAGGTTTGTCTGTGGATGAACTTTGTCACGCCCCGCTTCCCAAAATACCAGGGAATCGGGACGCGAGCAAGCCCGCGACGTATTAGACTGAGGAGAGATAAGTGCTAGACCTCTTCTTCTCAATCTAATACGCTAAGCGTCTGGAAGTAAAACAAAGCGAAGTCACAGGTCCCCGATCACAGATAGCAAGAATATAATGGACAAACTCAGAATAAAAGAATACATACCATATCACAAATGAATATCATCCCAGACATAAAATACGGGTCAAACATGCCCTTATACAAATCTGAATAAATGAATACTGAAGAGTTATAAAATACACTGATCAAAAGGAAATGAATGTGCTGCAGACAAACTGAAAGGAAAGACTAAGCTTCGGCTTGTTCTTCTGCTCCATCTACAAGGCACTCCTGTTGAAAATCCTCTGGCTCCTGATGATCTCCCAGCTGAACCTGCTCTTCTCCTAAGTCTGACGTACACCAGAGAAAACAGGTGTACGTCAGGTGCATGACGCACGGCAAGACCCGACCCCACAAAGAAAATAGGAACGGTCGAATGACCAATGCAATAACAGATGCAACATAGTAATAATAATAGAAGAGTGACCAAAGCGATAACATAAATAGAAACATGTGATGATAGTAGTAACAATAGAAATATGCAACTGAAATACTAACAAGCTAGATATAATCCATCACTAGAGTATAACAATCAGGAGAAAACATAAACATCCGAGTAACAAGATTATACAGCTAGCCATACTATAATCATCCACATAACAAGGTCATACAACTAGATGGAATTAATATTTAAAAATCTACAACTCGAGACGTAGTACGTCGAGCGAAATAATCCAAACAAGGAAACCCTCATGTATATACCATATGTCTCCAATTGCAGATAATTAAATATTAATTCTAATCTAGGTATGGAAAGAAATACAACTGGCCTATATCTCACAAGAATCCATAAATCCTAAAGTGACGACACCGATTCACTTTGATTCAACAACCAACCACAGTGGCGACACCGATCCACTGGCAACAAGTCATGCTATAACATATCACCGGTTCATATCTCACACAGAGTCAACGCTCATATCATCGGATAACTGACTGTTCGCATATCCCCCACGCACATCCAATCAAATAAATTCAGGAACCAAAGTAGCGACACCGATCTACTTTGATCTAACCAATAAATTCATGAACCAAAGCAGCGACACCGATCTACTTTGATCAAACCAATCAGCCCCCAGTGGCGACACCGATCCACTGTGACTCAACAAATCAATAAATCCCAGTGGCGACACCGATCCACTGTGACTTACCAAACCAACCAATCCCAGTGGCGACACCGATCCACTGGTACGAACCTGGAAGATATATCAACAGTCTTTTCCGATTATATAAACATAGACTTTCCCACCCCAACTCATCTTGCCTTTCTAAGTCAACAATACACTGGTATCTAGGTCTTGCTCACGTCACACAGGTCATTCTAGTCATAAACTACCAAGGTTCTCAAACACAACAACGAGATAATAATAACATTAATTTCACGCAACCACATCATGACATGTCAAATACAGTAAAATATTCACAAACATGAATGTAATTATGAACAATAACTACGTACTTCAGAAAATAATTTCTTTCTCAAAATAATTTCTTTTAAAAATTATCTCTTATTATAATAATCCAAAAAATTCTCTTCCCTAGAATAAATTCTTTAAAATTATTTCTCATCAATTATTATTCTAAAATAATTCTTTTTCTCAAAATAAATTCTTTTTAAATATTATAAATTCTCCAAAAATGATTCCGTTATCAAATAAATTCTTTCACTTCATTGTCATTTTTCCGAAAATACTATTTTATCACATAACTGTGATTTAAATCAATATTATTCATCAAACTCACGCACATAATAACAATTATAAATTAACATAACCAGATAATTCAGTAATTCATCAACAAGCCCACGCAGATAATAACGATTCATAATCTAATTTATGCAACTAATTAACGACAGATATAAATAGGAATTGACGAGTCAAGAGGAACGGGATCTTGCCTCGGTTCGTCGAACAAATCAATGCTAACGATGCAAGTCGGATCCGACGCGGGGGTGCGCGACGGCGCTGGATCTCAATGGGGCTGATCGCGGGACGGCGATAGGGCTGTTGGACTGCTGCTGGAGGACGCGGGCGACGGTGCAAGAGCGATCGAGGGGCTGTCGACGGATGAACGCCGTCGGCTTGGTAGGAGCGGCGAAGGAGCTCGAGGTGGAGGCCATGGCTGACGGCGGCGCTGAGGGACTGAGCGGCGGCGACGTGGATGGGCGACGAGGGCAGGCGTAGCTCGAGGAGGGGGTCGACGGCGGCAAACCTCCAGGTGGTCGTCGACGAGGGGAGGTGGTGCAGAGGAGATGCTGGGCGGCGAGCTCAGCGTTGCAGCGACGGATCTGGGCGCGAGTCGGAGCTCGATGGAGACGGCGGCGAAGTGCGGACGCGGGCCAAGGCGACGAGGAGGCGGTCGAAGGTGGCCGGAGGTGGTCGCGCGGCGTGCGGGGTGATGGGTTTGGCGGCGACGAGGAGGAGGAGACGCGGGTCTGGGCTTGGTCGGAGGGAGAACAAGGAAGAGGATCAGAGAGAGGGAGATGATGATGGCGGCGGTGTTGATGAACAGTAGAGGGTGAGGGGGTTATATATATACACGTAGGATTTATAATTAGGGTTAGGGTTAAATACTTTAAAACAAAATTAATTAAAATAAATAGTTATAGGTATTTAAAAATCAAAATAAATACGGAATAATTATCTACAAATAAAAACGTACATGTTAAGCTAATACAACAGTTGATACGAAATAGTCGAAAAATACCCATATTACACAATTAAACGAAGAATAATTAATAAAAAAATATAATTACTTACATTTAAAATTAAATAATTATGGGACAATTATACACATAGTAAAACGTACTAGTTATACTAATACGACAAATAATATGTAATAGTTGAAATAATACAACAAATTATACACAAAAATACGTAATTAATAATACAAAGTATTATACGAAATAATACGTAATAATATTAATAATACAATATATTATTTAAAATATTACGTAATAGTACTGATAACTCAGCAAATTAATTCTAGAAATTTTTTTTACCACACAAAATAAATTTATAAATATCAAAATCATTTAAATAAATATATAATCAGATTTTTAAATCATAGAAAATTGTATAAAATCAAGAAAAATACAAATACTCGTTTATAATTAATAATTAAATATTTTAAAATACTAGAAAATTATTTTAACTAGTATTAAAATTCATGGTCCTTACAAACTTCACCTCCTGAAAGGGCTTCATTTTCTAGAGGAGTTTTGTCCCTACTGATGAACTTTAATGTCGAGCCTCGCTGCGTGGCGAACCTCGTCTTCTGATGTTAAGCTTCGCTGCATGGCGAACCTCGTCTTTTGATGTCGAGCTTCGCTACGTGGCGAACCTCATAGGCGAAGTTGTCAGGCGAGCTTCAATCAGTTCAGGTGAGCTAAGTTGTCAGGCGAACTTAGCGTTGCGGGCGAACTTTAATGTTCAGGCGAAATCCAGTCTTGCAGGTGAGCTTTAGAACATGCTGCGAAGAACGGGTCATAACTTTCAAACCGTAAGTCAGAATTGGATGAATTATATATGAAAATCGACTATCTCGACGAGACGGAGACAACCAAACCCACCCCAAAGGATTCGGTTTGCTCCTATCTGTTTTGCCAAATTTCTTACGGTTTGAAAGATATTAGCGTTTTTGTCAGTTTTGAGCTTTTTTTGCTAGGAATTAAGGCAATTTTTATTACCTACATGAACTTGCTTTCCATTTATCATGATTAAGCTACTAACCAAAGTTAATAAAAACATCAAAATAAACTCCAAACCAAACAGAACACAATTCCTCAAGACATCAATACTGCATTAAAATTAAATAGAAAAAGACGAATATAACTACCACTAAATAACACTGCTAGGATAAACATCAAACAACAAGTGATTATTGAGCTAACTGTTTCTTGCTGCATATAGATAGATTAGCATCCAACACCTCTGTTTCCTACCAAAGAAGCAATTAGAAAAAAAGAATCATCTTTTATTACCTTTTGCCTACGGCCTCATCCTTCCCTTTCATCTCCTTCTCCCCACTCTCAACCGTATCCGAAACCAGCGCAATCGGCTGGTACTCTATGACCTTGTCCATAATCCCAAACTCCTTGGCTTCGTCGGGTGACATAAACAGGTCCCTCTCTATGCACCTCTCGATCCTCTGCAGGCTCTGCCTTGTGTGCTTGGTGTAGATGGCGTTCAGCCTCTCCCTCACCTTGAGTATCTCCTTAGCATGGATGGCGATGTCGATCGTCTACCCGGTGGTGCCCCCGGACGACTGGTGGATCATGACCCTGGTATTGAGGAGGGAGTGGAGCTCACCCGGGGCGTCGGTGGCGAGGAGGAGGGAGCCTATATATAGAGGCGGCCTGGCTGACGTAGAGGGTGGAGATGAGGGAGCGGATGTATTGCATGGTGTCGTAGATGGTGAGGCCGCCAGTGACGGCATCGCCGGGCGAGTTGATGTAGAGGGAGAGGGGCTTGGAGGGGTTCTCCGACTCGAGGAAGAGGAGCTGAGCCACGATGACGAGAGCCCTTGTGCCATGAGCGAACACAATGAGAGGCGCCGCCAACGATTCATTGTCGTTCTTCGGAGAGGCTTCGTCGTCGCTGCGGTTCTTGCGGCGTTTTGAGGGAGGGTCGGGGTCTGAAGCCATCGACGGGTGTATGAATACTTACACTCACCATGGTTGTCGAACTCGTCGACATAGTAGAGGAGATGGCTGCGACAGAGGGCGGAGGCGTCGGCGGCGGAGAGGTTGTGGGTAGAGAAGGCATTAGCGGGATTAGTGTTTGAGATCAAGAGGGAGAAGAGTAGGAGGAGAAAGATGAGTTTTTTCCTAAAAATTTCGATTTTTTTTTGGGGGGGGGGGGCGGGGGGGCGGGGGAGGGGCGGCGAGGGTTTTTATGGGTTTTTTTTAAGAAAATGAGCCAAGTATCCTAGATGGAAATTTCCATCTAGGATACATCCTAGACGGAAATGTTCGTCAAGGATACTTGGCCCATTTTTTAAAAAAAATTAAAATGATAGAACCGTCTACTTTGCTATTGTAGACGGAAAATTCCGTCTAGGATGTTTTATCTTAGACGGAATACTATAGACAGAAATTTTCCATCTAGTTTAATAGCAAACTAGACGGAAAATTTCTGTCTAGAATATTCCGTCTAGGATACGTGATTTTCTACTAGTGACACTTTAATACTACTCAATTACGAAAAAGTTCGAGTAAGAGTCCATTACTGATTCAGGGACACGCTGGATTGCCCTTAGATTTTGTTTGTTTCCCCACTCCGAAATTCCTCAATTATGTCTATAAGAACTTCTACTCTATCCACACTTGCGGTCAACATGGAGCTAATGATGGCAACTCAATAGCATCACGAAAGTTCATTGCAAGCCAAATATAATATCTTCTGAAGTTTAGGCCAGATCTTCTGCCAATTGATATAAAAAATGTCTTGTTCTCACATTACACTGATATTCCTCTACAACCTAGTCTGCAGAAGACCGCACTGTGACTTATAAAAAAATTTATGAAGGAAGCTCCAGTTCTTTATTTATATATAGGGCTTTTTATTTCTAGGCCCAAATGATTACCCATCTTTATCTATAAACCCATTTACTATTTGATGTATCCATAAACCCAAAGATCTTTGGGTATTTATCTTTAAGCCCAACTTTGAAAATACAGTAAATGTAGACATATGTATTTATACAAAAACATAGTAAAATTCTCATAATATCCTTTCAACAGCCCCTAAATGTAACTCGTTCCTCTCTCTTCCTCATTTCCCCCATTTCATCTCTCAGCCCTAATCGAAAAACCTCCGTCCCCCTTCTCGTCGTCGTAAGCTCGCCGTCGTCGACGCCGACGCCGTCTCTCTCTCTCTCTCTCTCCATTAAACCGTCGTTGTAAGCTCGCCGTCGCAGTCCCCGTGGCCCTTCGCCGTCGATAAGACCACGCCGTGAGCTCGCTGTCCCCTTGATCTCGACCTCGCCGTCGCCTTGATCTCGACCTCGCCGTCGCCTTATCTCGACCTCGCCGTCGCAGTGACCACGCCGTTAGCTCACCGTAGTCTTGATCTCGGCCCTATATATAATTCAAGTATCCGAGACCCAGAACTCTTCAGGATGGCCTTCAAGCGGATGAAACTTATGGATCCCATCGATGAAAGCAAATCAAAGGTCTCATCTTTTTCCTCTCTCTCAAATTTTGTTGCTTTTCTCTCAATTCCTCGTTTTCTCTGCAGCATCTAGGGTTTCCCTCAATTTAAGGGGATCACTTTCTGTGTATTTGGTTGGGGATAAGCTCGTTGTTGAATTATTGAGCAGTAGGGTTTGGTTTATTTTTGACCCAATAGAACACAATAAGAAAAATCAATTTTTTGATTATTCAGTGTCAAAAAAAATTCAATCTTTTCTGATCCACGTCATGCAAATATAACAAGTATATCGAGAATTGTTAAACTCATTGAGGATAGGCATTGGACTATTTTTTGCTGTTAATTGCAAGTTAGTGACTTTGAGCTCCATTTGAATGTTTTCAGGCCCAGCATGCAGCTGTTGCAGAAGAACTTGGGAGGGAAATACGCGTGTTTAAAAGCCCATCGGTTTCCATATCACCGGAGTATTCTGCTTCCAGTAATGGTATCCACCTCTTTTATTGATAATATACTGTAGTTGTATTTTTCTTGTGAAGTTTGCATATTCTGATTTTTGAAACTTCGGCCAACCAATTTCAATAGATCAAAAGGATTGTGCGAGACATAGAGCTCGTATCGTAGCTCTATTTCTATCTAAAGGTATATTTTCCATAAGTATAATATGTGTAATGTATGTGGTTATACTTTTACATTTCGTCTACTATTCTTTTAATCCGTGTATCGGTTGATTTCAGGATATAAGCAATCACCACAAGCTCACTTCCCTAGATGCTAGATGTCATCTATCCTTTTGTCCCTGTTGATTGTTGTAAATCATCAGATGCCCGAAATATGTTGAAAACTTACTACTTTGGAGGTATATTTTCTAAGAACCTCCAAACTGAGCAAGAACCATCTGAAGGTATATTTTCATAAGTGTAATATGTGTAATGTATGTGGTTATACTTTTACTATATGGTTAGTTCACAGGGTAAATGGATGGGTAATGGATGATGCTTTTGCATTGTATAAATGTTGTAAGTTGGCATATCATGATCCCGAAATTTGTGAACTGATGGTTACAAGTTTAAGTACATTAGTTTTATCCTTTATTTTCTTATTAAATTATCTTTGATATTGGAAGTTAATCATCATCATTGGCAATCCAGGAATACCTTCATCAGTTCTTGAAACCGCGATAGCAAAATCAACTGAGTTTGAGATTAATTATGGGAAACACAAGGTTGTCCCCCAAATAGAGTTACAAGGTCTCATTAAGGATGAAGAAATAGCTCTGCTCAAGGATATTTTAGATGCTCTCAAGGCTTTGTCTCAAGCCTGGCATTTGTTTACAGAACTTCAGCAGAGAGCTCGGTTGATACTTGGAAAGTGAAGAAGCCTCTTGCTTGTTTTTACAATTCCGCGGGGCCAAAGTTTGAAAACTTACTACTTTGGAGGTATATTTTCTAAGAAGCGGGTACAAAAATAGTAACAGAACATCTTTTTTCCTTTGTTGAAAACTTTCTACTTTTTTATTTTTGTTGGGTTGCTCTTCATTCTATGTGTGTGTTTATACAAGGACAGAAAGCGACTGAACAGCAGCGAAGGCTCAATGCTGCTTGCAGTAGCATTTAGCCTGCTGCCCGAGCTGCTCGTAATTTCGCAGCGGGCAAGAGGCAGTAGCAGCAGAAGCATGCAGATGATGATGGAGGAAATGCAAGCAGATGATGATGGAGGTGGAGGAATACAAGCAAATGATGATGGAGGAAATGCAAGCGAGAAATCTAAACGCCCCAAGATCTGCTCGCAATTTATTCATAACTCATGAGAAGAACATAAGAATTTGATCCTTCGAAGATTGGTGTGCTGTTGAACGGGAAAACTGAATTAGTTGTGACTGAATATGTGCATCTGAAATTGTTCTGTGATATGTGTATGTGACTGTGAATATGTGCATATGACAGTGACTGTGAATATGTGAATATGCGCAAAAACTGAATTAGTTGTGACTGTGAATATGTGCATATGACTGTGAATATGTGAATATGTGAGTATGTGCAAAAACTGAATTAGTTGTGACTGTGAATATGTGCATATGACTGTGAATATGTGTATGTTTTGTATCATTTCTCAGCTTTTGACTGTGAATGTATCTCAAATTGTGACTATGAATGTGAATGTGAATGTGAATGTATCTCAAATTAGCTGTGACTGTGAATGTATATCAAATTGGTCATTGTTAAAATTTGTTACATATCTCAATTTGTGACTGAATATGTGAATATGTGCAAAAACTGAATTAGTTGTGACTGTGAATATGTGCATATGACTGTGAATATGTGTATGTTTTGTAACATTTCTCAGCTTTTGACTGTGAATGCATCTCAAATTGTGACTGTGAATGTGAATGTGAATGTATCTCAAATTAGTTGTGACTGTGAATGTATCTCAAATTGGTCATTGTTAAAATTTGTTACATATCTCAAATTGTGACTGTGACTGTAGTTGTGAGTTTGTAGCATATTTCAGCTTGTGACTGTTTGTGATTGAAAATGTAGCGTGTTAAGTGTAGAGGAAGTTTTCTAACGTATCTATGATTGTGATTGTAAGTGTAGCGTGTTATCTGTAAATGTAGCGGGTTATCTGTAAGTGTAGCGTGTTACACTGCAAGTGTAACGGGTTATTTGTAAGTGTAGCGGGTTATCCTGTAAATGTAGCGTGTTACACTGCAAGTATAGCGGGTTATCCTGTAAGTGTAGCGGGTTAGACTGTAAGTGTAGCGTGTTATGTTGTAAGTGTAGCGTGTTAGACCGTAAGTGTAGCGGGTTATGCTGTAAGTGTAGCGGGTTAGACTGTAAGTGTAGCGGGTTATGCTGTAAGTGTAGCGGGTTAGACTGTAAGTGTAGCGGATTAGACTGTAAGTGTAGCGTGTTATGCTGTAAGTGTAGCGGGTTAGACCGTAAGTGTAGCGGGTTATGCTGTAAGTATAGCGGGTTAGACTGTAAGTGTAGCGGGTTATCCTGTAAGTGTAGCGGGTTATCCTGTAAGTGTGGCGGGTTAGACTGTAAGTGTAGCGGGTTATCCTGTAAGTGTAACGTGTTATGCTGTAAGTGTAGTGGGTTAGAGTATAAGTGTAGCGGGTTATATTGTAAGTGTCGCGGGTTAGGCTGTAAGTGTATCGGGTTATCCTGTAAGTGTAGCGGGTTACACTGTAAGTGTAGTGGATTATCCTGTAAGTGTAGTGGGTTATCCTGTAAGTGTAGCGGGTTATCCTGTAAGTGTAGCGGGTTATCCTGTAAGTGTAGCGGGTTATCCTGTAAGTGTAGCGGGTTA